>JASAMX010022210.1:0-16962 GCA_030248175.1 Microlaimidae sp. YZB2_3
ATTAATTAATTTTCTTGTATTCTTGCTAATATTATAATAGTTTACAATGAAGCGACGCAAATGTTTAGAAACAATACTATATTTTGACGTATAAATCAACCGTTTAAATTTGCTGTGTTAGTTATTGGTTTAAACGCTATGCAGGTAATAAAATTGTAAAAACATAATGGTATATAAAACTTCAATGCAAACAGTGCGATTAAAATTCGATTCCTGTACTTTGAATAAGCAATTCAAAATCAAACGAATCACTACAAACTTTCAACTTTTATTAGAACTCAACTGATATAGTTTGCACCACTTAAATAGTTATTATAAAAAAATGCATAGTACGGTATACGGTTAACGTGACTTAAAAATTATAACAAAAACTTGTTATTTAGAGACTATACCTATAATGTTTATTAAGATATAAATAAGTAAAAAGCTTATTTTTATTCCTATGGTATAATTAATAAACAATTATAAAACAATTTTTACCTGTTTTTTAAATTTATTAAAGTTTAGAAAAGAATGTTCGTTTGGAATTTAAAAATTTTGTCGTTTAAGTGCATTTTAAAGCTTTTTTAAAAAAATTATTCCTTAAATTAATATTTGAAATAATAAATCTGAAACGAAAAGCAAAATGAAAAAAGTGATGACTATTTTATGGTCATCGCCTTTTTAAAATAAAAATAATGATGCTCACTTTTGTTTTTTTTTGTTTTGGTCAAGAGATCCGGTATTTTTATCGAACAAAAATTGTGAACGAAGTGTTTTAAAGGCGTTTATTGGAGGAATTGATTTCTTAAGACGTCATGGTTTAAATATTAATAACAGTAAAAAAAGCAGGAATATAAAAAGAAAAAAATAAACAAAAATTCCCCTAACAGTTTCCTCAATGGAAAATCACGACGGTTAATTTAATGTACACAAAGGTCTCGAGAAGAACTAAATATAATTTGTATATGACGTTGATTAACAGAATAAATGAGCGTAAGTAAATATGGACAACCAACTATTTTTTTTACATTTTTCTAAAAAACGGTTGTCTATACTTTTTTTTAGACTTTTTCCTTTGGACGAAGTATGATTGCTACTTAGAATTTGTCCTTTGGACAAAGTCCAAATGACAAAATCCAAAGGTAAAAGTCCAAAAAACAAAAAGTATGAACACGTTTGTCCTTTGGATTTTGTCCTTTGAACTTTGTCCAAAGGACAAAGTCCAAAAGACGTTTTTACGCTGCATTGTCCTTTGGACAAAGTCCAAAGGACTTTTGTCCTTTGGACTTTTTCCAAAGGACGTTTTGTCATAAGTAATAACCAGCCTTTACTCGTTTTTTTTCGTTAACCAGCGTCATATACGAATTATTTCCATTTCTTTACGAGATCTTTGTGTACATTGAAATAATCGTCGTGACTGTTCATAAAAAAATTTCCCCAAAAACACACCACGGAGGAACAAAAACCCACCAATTTTTGGAAAAAATGACCTTGTTGTATGTATTAATCTGGTTAGAGTTAATTAAATTTAAAACTTAAGTTTTTGGTTATATTCTTTTCTGAAAGTTTTTTGGAGAATCACGACAGGTAAATCAATGTACACAAAAGCCTTGAGAAGATTTAAAAATGATTTGTATATGACTTTATTTAACCAAAAAAATAAGATAATAATACACGAAAATAACATTTAAACATAAAATAACTATTCTAAAAAAACAGTTGGTTGTATATATTTTTTTCTTCCTTATTTTTTCTGGTCTTATACAAATTATTTTCAATTCTTCTCGAGACCTTTTTGTAGATTAAATTAACCGTCGAGATTCTCCATAGAATTCAACTATTAGTAGTGAGTTTCAATTATTTACGTAGGACACCTGTCGTTTGAGCATGGTATATTTAACATATGTATGTAGTTTCTGGCACAAAATTTTGAATTCGCGTACGCGTGAAATAAAAATTCGTTATCAAAAAAATAATTTTTACACGATTTTCTCAAAAAATGGAGATTTAACAACAATATTAACACCATGCCACAGTTTTTTGTGGCTCTTGACCATTTTAAGCTATTTTTTGTGCAGCCTGGGTTTTTCACATATTACATTTTTAAGGTAAATCAGACAAAAAAAATTTTTGTAATACATAAAGCCACCAAAATTTTTGAAACATATGTTTTATTATTTAAGTAGTACTTTAAGTTTTAGAAATAGTGCAACGAAACGCTTTTAATCTAAGAGGCATTTGGTTTCGCGGTGGGAACACCAGCCCGAATTGTTAAGGTAGGTAGGTCCATTGATGAAAAATAAATTTTTGCGATTTGCTTGTTCATTTTTCAGCACTAAATCGCAAAGGGAACAGACAAAATAAAATAGAATTTTACCACATCAATCATTTACGAATTAGCGAATTTAAAAAACATTAAAATTTGCGATAAATATCGTCGACAATTATTATTTTTTTATTTAAAAATATTACAAAACATCATCACTCCGTAATTTAAATACTTATATGCGGGAAATGCCGCACATCTCAGTGGCATTGGATTTCACAACTACCTGCACGATCAACAAAAGGCTTTTTTCCACTCTGCAGCTTATATACGATCGGCTAATGCAAGAAGCACGCGCTTTCGAAGCAGCGGTAGTTTGTCAACCGATATCGACTGGTATAGATTATAGTGCGGGCGGCTTTTGCCCTGCACCAGATTTCTAGCCGCCAGGCTTCTTCTCTCTCTGTCCACTTTACACAATCAAGTTTGCGTCGTCTGCGCACTGTTTCACAATTTATTGAATAACTTATATACTTAACACCGGCACTTATGGGATGAGAGTCAGTTCTTACAAGTTTCATTCTTTAAGTATTTTTCAGTTATACATTATGTTGTAGCAAAATGTACAGAGTGGTTACACGAAAAAATCAATTGTATTATATACCTTCGTTACATGTATCTTTAAAAATGTTCCACTAAGCGTAAAATGTGCTCTTATGCACAATCAAGTATAAGTCCGATTGCGTGGTAAAAAGTTAAAAGGAACTTCCAGGCTCGAAAAGCCTGGAAAACAGCTCTGAGCGACTCGTGTTTTCATTAGCCGTTACTTTTGTTTAAAAATGACGCCATCAGTATTTAATAAACAATAATTAAATTATAAACATAAACTCAAAAACTGGATTTTTTTAGTAACATAATTAATTACGAATTCTTTAAAAGAAAACGCGTTAAATTTTGAAAGCAAGAAAAAAATATCAAAAGAGAGACCTTTCGTTGGTACTGTGTCAGTGTGTGATATTTCAAACATGCAAGCCGCCAATTTTTAATTTTTTTTTTTGGTGATGTGATACATATGATTCTACAAGGAATTTTTTCGGCTATAACTAATTTTTGTAATTTTCGTAATGCTATAGTGCTTTGATTTAAAAATAATGTTTAAAATTTGTAATACAAACCTATGACTTTAATTCTTCTATATAGGTTTGGATTTTCTTACCAAAGCAACAGGTTTTGAAGTTTGATACCCAATTCAATATAAATTTTTAAAAAGCGAAACTAAACTAAAACTGTCTTACAACATCCCTTCGTCAAAAATAACATATGAATTTTTTAGTGTTATTTAATATTTGAATCTTTTTTTTTAATATACGGATTAAAGCGATTTAAATTAAAAGTTTTCTTTTGTACTTCCGTCTCTTAATATTTTCGACAGCACCTCGTGGACTGCATCCCTTCGCGAAATAAAAATTATTGTTTTATTACTGCAATCAGATCACTCCTTTCAGTTTTTCATATATGGCTTAGATTTATTTATAGTGGATTTTACGAACCTAAATCCTTTATAATCCTCAAGAGCGAATACATCATTTTTAACTATAAATTCCTCCACAAAGGAATGTTTTTATTCCAAAAACTAAAGCTTTTTGCTTTAATTTTATTATATTTTGTGTTAATCCCTAAAAAAATAAATAAGTCAAATTACTGTGGAAATCGGTAACGTACCCGCACCCTGCTTTTAAATTACATATTTTATAATACGAGAAGCTTAAATTACAGTTTGTAAAGGCATTTGTTAAAATATCTTATGTATATGCACACTGCAAAAAATTTAAGAAAAAAATGTGTCGGGATCGGTGATAGTTCTTCTTACGTAAAATAATTATACTTCAATCAAAATGTTTAAAAACTGTTACTGATATGTGCTTAATTGTACCGGTACCATTTGCTTCCATGGTTAAAAACGCTTTAATTTCAGTGGGGATTAAGTGAAAAAAAAGCAGCGCAACTTTAAGATGTTGTTAAACCCAAATATTCTTATCCAACCCAATGATGATTTCTATTGGAAAAACACATTTAGATCAATTTCACAAACTCATTATTGTTTAATTTTAACCTTTTGTATAATAAATACCTAATGGCGTCCTAAACTATGGCAAAATGGAGATTGGTCCTTTTAGAATTCGGTGTGGTAAGTAGAAAAAAATTAGAACCAAGTCCAACGAAAGCACAAAGACGCAAAGTTTGATAGTGACCAGCTGTGGCGTGGTTCTTACATGAGTTTAATTTAAAATGCGTTTTCCTATCAAAATAAAAAAATATGCCTTTTAATGGGCGGGTCAGTCGCTTTATGTCAACGGTTATCCAAAATTTTTTGCATGAATTGTGACTTATGAAACTATAACTTTATTATTTGTAAATAAATTTCTGATCGTAAAGATCGTCAGCGTTAGGTGTGTTTTAACTTTTTCCCAATTTTATATTTGTTTGTTTGTTATTTGTTCATTATTTTGTTTGTTTGTTATATAATTTGTGCATATATTGTTAGACGAAATTACAATTCGCTTTTATATTATTTTATTCACTAAATAATCAACGAATTAAAACTAACAGTTATTAATCATATGATGAAGATTTTAAGAAAAACACAATTAATTGCATTAAGCTTTTAACTTTTCAAATAGAGTTATTTTGGTTAGTTTGTGGCTGTAGGCTAGAATAGCACTTTACCTATTTCCGCTTGTCAATGTACGTATTTTCATGCAAAATATTTTTTTTTCATTTTATAAAATAAAAATAATTGTTTGTCGCGAGAATAAAACCTTCAGAAAAAATTAGGCTAAAATATATTTTTTACAAAAGTTAAAATTAGCAATTTAAGTAACGGTTTTTTGACTGCAATTTTTCCATATCCATTATTCTCATTTTTATTATAAATGCAAACAAAATCTACTTTGGAAAACGATTTGCCATTTTTAAAATTTTCTTCGCTTAAAACCGGATATGCAGAGCCGAACAAACAGCACTAATGACATTACCAAATACTACGCACAACAACAACATCAATATTATAATATCACCGTTTTTACGTAGAGTGTCTCTGCCGGGACTTGATCCAGCATAGCACGCGAGACGAGCGTTCTGTCACTGCGCCATAACTTTGATGATGATTTGGGATTTGGTTTTAGCAATTATAGTTTTTAAAAACCAATACAACCATTGCAGCGACTTTTGCGTAAAATTTATTTAAATATATTCGCATTTTAATCTTTAAAGGCTGGTTCATACTTATGACAAAACGTCCTTTGGACAAAGTCCAAAGGACAATTTTAGAAAAGCCAAAGTCCTTTGGACTACCAAACCGTCCTTTGGACTTTTTTCTTTGGACGAAGTATGAATGCTACTTAGAATTTGTCCTTTAGACAAAGTTCAAAGGACAAAATTCAAAGTGAAATGTCCAAAGGACAAAAAGTATGAACACGTTGTCCTTTGGATTTTGTCCTTTGAACTTTGTCCAAAGGACGTTTTATCATAAGTATGAACCAGCCTTAAGAGATGAAATGATAAGCATAATACTTTAGCTGATTCTTTGTAATATTATTTTATACTTTGTGTTCCAAAGAGGTTACAACCGCTCAGTTTTATTTCGTCTTCTAGCATGTCTCTATGACCCACTTATTTTTACAGTGTAAAGAAATTATTCAAAAAGTTCAATGTTGTATAAAGAGGTGAGTTCCTCGGACGACTATTAATCGAAATTTTTATGAACCTATCAGTGTCAACAAAAAAGGTTAGTGTGACTTAATAACTTCATAGAATGTAAATTGACGCTTCAATAATTTTTAAACAAAAACTATACTGTATTAAATGATGGTAGTGTAGTTAGTTGCATCTCTATTCAAGCAGGAAGAAGTTTCGTGCAATTACTTTTCTGTGTTACATTTTGTAAAAATAATTGGTAGTACGGTACCTATCTTATTTTTTCTTTAGTTTTTATGTAAAAAAATTGAAGTGGTTTCGATTGCCTACGGTTACGTAGACATTTCGGAGACACGGAAAGTAACAAAGGTGAAAGAAAAAAAAAGATTTAGCTTGTGTTTTTTAAAGAAAAAAAGCTTTGTTGGGACCTGGAGTTTTTCATCAAAAAATAGAAGAGAAAAAAAACGCCAGAGATATTTATAAAAATTTGTGCAAAACAAAATATCATAAAAAATTAATTCAACATAATATCTAACCTCTCAAAATTTATAAAATGTCATCAGTAATTTTGCGAAATCAACGTGTGAATTGCAAATCAGCTGCCTAAACTAAAGCAGCTGCTGTTAAGTTTGGCGTTCTTCCCAAGTTTTTGCAACGAATCATTATTTTGTGTGAAATCTTATATTTTAAACAAAATAAATATTGTTAAATAAAAAAAAGACTTCTGACGTCGATTTTTAATGAATATTGAAAAGTAAAATTATGAAGTTTAAGGTCTCTCCGGACAGTTTTCTTAAGTATGGAAAATCGCGATTTTTGGCATACTAGATCTTGCGAAATACAGAAATGTTTCCATAAAAATTAATATGGGTGTTAAAAAGGCAGAAATACCACAATTATAAAGTACACATGCATTATTTTATTATTGGTAGTAGTTGAAATAATTGATATTAAAAATCAAATTGCAACGAAACTTTTATAAAACCCTTAAAAATATTCACTACTTAGTATTTATAATAAAAAAATACTTCAAATAAAAAGGAACTGTTAGCTTTTTTCACGTACGTAAAAATCAATAGAAATATTTTTGTATTTATGGTTTAATGTACAATTTTCCGTGAGAGTTAATTTCTTCAAAATTGCGACGATTTAAAAAAACAACGTAGATTTAGTTTAATTTGGTGAAATTTAAAGCTCCAAATAGTATGTTTTTATTGAAATATATGACTAGCCTTGAAAAATGCTCTAAGAATAGAGCAGGAAAAAAGGGCGCTTTCTTCCCGACCGTGTGTTTAGACAGAAAAAATAGGGCTGAGATAAAGGACCCTTATGTTGTTCAAAAATAAAAAAAAACTTAGCTTCTTTTTGACGTGCTTATGAAGTTTATTGCAAAATATACTGAAAAAAATAAAAATTTAACTACACTGTTAATGTACTATTTAATGATTATTTAGAATGATTGTGATGTGTAATGGAAAAACTAAATTTTTTTGTACAAAATGATAGAAGCAAGTTAACACTGAAACATTCAAGGTAAGCATACGGGGAGGGGGCTAAGCATAGGCGGGTTTTATGGTCCACTCTACCCCTAGAAAAAAATTTAGGGGGCCCCCTCTTGCTCCATTTTTTTATTTTGTCACCAAACCCTTTTTTAGAATTCCTAAATGAACTTTGCTGGCGCAGTCCGGTAGAGCCCCTCCCCACTGTTAAGCTAGGAGGTATGGTATAGACCACCAAAAAACAGTTACCCAAAAAAACTGATTGGATTGGACGTTTAGGATGTTTAGATCAGTATAAGTACGTTCAGTATTTTAGCACGACTTTTTAGTTATAAAATTAAGGAAAGTCAACAGTTGCGCACTTTTTTAGAGCATGGGTAGGCCAGCTATGGATCTCCCATATGACCGCTCTTCGGAGCTCAATCTTACTTACGTGAAATTTAAGGAATTCCCACAATTGTTTGTTACTGCTTTTATTGAAATGTTTTATAACAATCATATTTTAAGCGATTTTATTGATTATAATTATTATAAGAGAACAAATTAGTAAAATCATTACCTAGCATACAAGAAAATAATAAACAAATTGTGATCTTGGATAACTTTCACAGGTTTTATAAGAAACAAAATAATTGCCTAATCATACAATATTGTTGTTGTTTTCAAGCAAAATTAAGCTTTTTGTTATGATTTGTTAATGAAAAACACAGCAGAATTAAACGAACGACAGTTATACGTTATTAATTGCTTATAGTGCAAAAGTCATATTATTGAAATTTCATAATGCCAACAGTTAATAGCCAACAATTAATTGTTCACAATAATAAGGAAAGTGGTGAGGCCATATCGGACGATTTAGCCCTGTGCGCGCGCCCTACAAAAATACATAACAAATTTAATCAATTGAATAATTAATATTTGTAAATCTGTGTAAATGTCTTTGTTATTTGACTACTAGCCTATAAAACTGAAAAACTTTCTTAGAATTCCTAACCACCAGAAGCGGGGAACTATTTAAAAACACGATTTGTGCACTTCAGAAATGGTTTGGAGAAATTTTTAAGCATAATAAAAATCAGAATTTAATTATAATTACGTTTTAATTGATTTTAGGGTTTTGACTAAGGTTTTTGTGCTTGTCAAGTTAGCTCAGCTCAAAGTTTCAAATTCGCACTGGCTCAAATCTCTAAATACAGAACATTAATGCAAAAAAACCACAAGAACATCATGATTATTCGAATAGCTTACATCTATAACACCGAATTTTTAAACAGGAGTTTGCATAATCCAAAAATACAAAAACCTATATACAGCGTCATCGTGCATTTAACATTAAGCCCAAATAGATGACAATAAATTATACCACCCACAATCAAATATCATGCTATACAATTAATTATGTATGAGAAAAATTAATCGAATTAGGATTGAATAACTCCTATAACGCCTGTTGCGTTGCTTAATATCCAAGAAACTGAAAATTTTTTTTTAATAAACACTGTTTGTTTTTTTAAATTGATTTGATCCCAAATATAGACCGTTAATTCTGGCAAAGCCGGTAGGAATCATACATGGGCAAGTTGGTCCGGAGTGGGGAGGTTAAACCCCAAATTAGGGGGAGAGGGGTTAAAATCTGAGAAACGCAAAATACCCATATCGTTTTTCGATTTCAAAAGAAAACTAGGTAAAAAAACGCTAATTTTAGGTCAAAAAGGCCTTTTTATTACATTTTTGAGCTTTTTACTGTTTAAAACATTCATTTTGACCTCAAAATTTAAGTTTGGAGGCAGTTAGAAGAAGTCATTTTAAAGACATTTTTTCTTCATTTTTCCCAAATTGGAGGGGGGTTAACCTTTTCTCCCCCCACTTCTGAGTGTGGGGGGGGGGTTAAACCCCCTTTTCAGAATTTGGGGGGGTTAACCTCCCCCAACCCCCCGGTGCCCATGTATGGTAGTAATTGTGTTTTACAAGCGGTGTCAATAGAAATCAAACATTGAAGTCTAAGTAAAGTACAATACGAACACGAGCAATTACACTATGAAAACCTTTGTTCAATGTTGTATACAATTAAGTTACATCAATATAATAATAAATACTTATATAACTGCACCGAATACTTAGAAAAATAACAACAAAACACTAAAAGTTAATTTGTAACAAAAAGCGATAGTATATATATTAAATTTTATTACAAAACTGATCCCGCAGCTAAATATAATCTCTACCCCTTTTTTCTTTAAGCAGTCGATTATCATGTCAATAGTTACGTCGCCTAAGCAATTACAAAAATGAGTAGCAACTAATTGGGACTTCTTAGACGAACATGAAGATCATTGTATGAGAGTCATTTTTTTGGACACAGAAAAGAAAAATCCTTTTTAAAACGTAAACTAAGCTGAAATTAATACAAATTTTTTATCATTAGTAGCCAACAGTGTGAAAACACAGAAACTGTCATAACTGATTTTTATTTTATAACAGTAACAAATTACTCAACAAAAAAATCTCAAATTTTTGGCAGGTTAAAGCGATTTCTTGCCCACAAATGCAATCGATTTAAAATTTAAAAAAACTTAATTAGCATTTAGTTCATACGCGATGTGGAAAATAAGAACATTTTTATTAAAAAAAAGAAAAGGAAAATTTACTAACTTATGTAGTTTTTGTCAATTCTGAATCACGTCAATAATGCCATTTCTTACCCAATAATGATAAAGTGTACTCACAAATGTTCTAATCTAATAACGGAATTTTTAAGCTTATACTTAAAAAAAATGTTATTTAAATTGAATAAATAATTAAAATACAAAAAACATTGACTTTTAGCCATCATCATTTATTTTTTTAGTGCTTTTGTTATTTCAGTGCTTATTGTATTATCAATTTTGTATTTTCCTACAAAGTTTTTTAAAATTAAAACGATTTTGTACCAACCCAGCATTTTAAGTACTGAGTGCCTTTGTGTAATTACCCATTTCGTTAATTAGGATAATTAAATGACTTAATTTCTGACATGGTCGTATCCAGAGGGACGGAAAAGAAACACGTTCTATCTGCCGTTTTTAAATAAACATTCAATAGAATGCTTTTTCCCTGAATAATAAGAAACTAGAAAAGTAACAAAACAGAAAGAGCAAGGAAGGATAGAATGCATCTGGACCAAATAACTTGTAGTACCAGTACAGTCCATCACCGCTGTCGTAAAATTCTGAACACAGCCATGTCTGCTATCGGTTGTTCTGTTTTCCATAGAACACCTTACAAATTTTTTTTTACATAGAAATGCTAAATCAATTGATAGCAATAAAATGACATCTTACATTTTATGGGAGTAGCATCGGGACTGTACACCAAATTGGAAATCAAAGATAAACCTAATCAATTGGGTTAAAGTATTTAAAGAATTCAACTTAAACCAAACGGAAATCAGATTTTGGTATTAATAAAAATATTTTGTCTAATCACCATATTTTTCGTAGTGATTGCGTCACATAATTTTTTTTTAGTTATAAATGATGACCATAGGTCAGAAAGGGGGGAGGGCAGGGTGGAGTCCCCCCTAGCCTCAAAATTTGGGACCCCTTCCCCCTAGACGAAAATCTAAGAACCCCCCTCCCCCCAAATTTGTGAATTTTTTACCCCTGAGCCCCCTCTAGAATTTGAAATCTGACCCCCCTCCTCCCTCGGGAAAATTTTAGGTACTTTTATATACCAAATTTTCTTCTAAAAACGTGAATTTTTAACACATATTCATGTTTTTACACCCTTTTTACACTAGAATATCGCTTATTATTCAATAAAATGTAGTATTATCCTATTAAAAGAACTATTATTAAAGTTATTACGGTTTAAAACTGTTTTGGTTTGGACACCGGACCCAAACTGACCCCCCTTTAGATTTCAAAATTTCGCACTCCGGTTCAACCCCCCCTAAAAAGCAAGGCCGGACCCCTCTCCTAGAATTCAAAATTCGATTTATCCAGCTGCCCGGACCGTTCTCACCTATGATATGTACGTATGGTTGATGCAATATCTGGTGGTTTTTGCAATATCTAACTGTTTATATTTTAAATCTCCCAAAAAGTAAAACATACCTTTTAGTACAAATTATCAGTTAAGTATTGATATATAGCCATAGGTGTTTTTGGTCGGGTCCGCTAGGGGGGGGGTCCACCCCCGGGTGGAAGGCGTAAATTTTGGGGGGGGGGTCCTGGGGGGTACGCACCCCGCTGGCTGTTGAGGGGGGTCGACACCGGGTGCGAGTTTTCAAGATTAGGGGGGGGGTCTAATTTTTTAGCAAAATTTTTTTAACTCAATAATTTAAGTGTTTTTAGGTCTAATATTGAATTTTATGTATTAAAACAGCCTATTTAGGCCTAAAAAGTGTATTTAAACACTGTTTTTAACTAAAAACCCGTGTTTTTGACAGTAAATAAAAAATATACTTCCAAGTTGGTCGGGAGGGGGGAGGGGGGTCAGCCTCGCTAGGGGGGGGGTCAGGCCGGACCGCTCTCGAGCTTTGGGGGGGAGGGGGGCCCCCCTGAATTTTTTCTAGGGGGGGGGTCCAAAATTTTGGCTCTAGGGGGGGTGCACCCCTCTGTTCCCCCCCAAAAACACCTATGTATATTATAGCTAACTATCCATATAACTATATATTTATAAGTTATTTTTGGTATATCAAAGCAACAACACCAATACCTTGACAAAAACAGTTATACCGGACATAAAATTATTTTACATTAGGTACTGCACAAAAATAAAAGCAGAAAATAAAGGGGTTATTTTTAATAAAATCAGTAATAATCAAATAGTAAATGAATATTTTATAAAAATGAATGCCTAAAATTTGTTGCAGAATTATTCTTACTTGAAGATTCCCAACTTTGGATTTGCTTCTTCATTCCATAGATAGTACTAGCAGTAATATAAACAGAACAGTGTAAAAGCTCTTATTTAAAATTATTATATAGTGTCATTTCTTTTTAGACATTCAAGTTTAGCTTACCCGCCAAAAAAACAAAAAAGCGGGTAAGTAAAACAGAAAAAAAACCCTAAAGTAGCCAAACCAGAAATACAAAAAACCAAGGAATTTAATGGTCTCTGTTAACTCGGTCGCATCATTTCCTTGCACCCTTTAATACCCCATTACCCCGATGCCAAAAACCTCGTAGGTCCAAAGCCTCGGTAAACTAAAGCTCAGCGTTGGGGTCTCGGTTGCGTCGTTGGGCGGTGGAAGGTTGGTTCTGCTGGCTGGCTCCGGAGATCCGTATCTCCCCGAACTCCAGCTGAAGAAGGTCTAGGAGCCAGGGCGGTGAGCGTCCGTCTTCGGAGTCCTCGGCGTCCGACCAACCGGCGCCCACCCAACCCAAGTCGTCCTCTTCGCTGTCTGTATCGGAACTGTACTCACTGCGGTAGTCGCCCCAGCCTCGTCGCTGCATCCGTTCGTACAACAAAAAGGCATCTAAACAGAAGAAACCTTTCTTAGCATAGGTGAAAAGGGGGGGGGGCAGGGTGGAGTCTACCCCCTCTAGCCTCGAAATTCGGGCTTCCCACCTAAAAAAATCTAGGCCCTCTTCCCCCATATTTCCGAATTTTTTTAACCCTGACCTCCCTTCAGAATCTAACCGCCCACTTCCCCCCTCTCGAGAAAATTTTAATTACTTTTTTATACAAAATTTTCTTCTAAAAACAAGAATTTTTAACACAAGGTCCTCCCAAATTTTAAAAATGGTTAAAAAAGCAGGGATAAACGTGAATAATACTGTATAATACACTGTTTTTCGTCTAATAACGTATTATTTAATGTTTTAGCGATAAAACATGTATTCTTAGATAAAAATTACATCAGCAGACATTGGCAGAGCCTGAATTTCACAAAAAAGGGAATTAAAGATCTTTCAGAACCTCTGGCTACATCGACAATGTAAACTAAAACAGATGAGCAGCATCCCCATGTTTTGGGGGTCAATTGTGGTACCAAAACTGTTTTATAGTGTGGCGCCGTGCGATTAGCGAGGTGCTAGAAAATTTTGAATTTTAAGCCTCTGAAACCATACATGGACACGGGGGGGGGGTTGGGGGGTTAACCCCCCAAATTCTGAGAAGGGGGGTTTAACCCCCCCACTCAGAAGTGGGGGGAAGAAAAGGTTAACCCCCCAATTTTTGAAAAATGAAGAAAAAAATGTCTTTAAAAATACTTCTAACTGCCTCCAAACTTAAGTTTTGAGGTCAAAACGAATGTTTTAAGCAATAAAAAGCTCGAAAATGCTATAAAAAGGGCTTTTTGACCTAAAATTAGCGTTTTTTTTACCTATTTTTCCTTCAAAATCGAAAAACGATATGGGTAAAATGCACTCCAGAAAAAAAGGGAAAGAGAAGGAAAAACCCCCCCCCCCCCCCCCCCCCCAACCCGCGGGGGGCAGTGCACAGGTCTGTGGGTATTTTGCGTTTCTCGGATTTTAACCCCCCCTAATTTGGGGTTTAACCCCCACTCCGGACCAACTTGCCATGTATGTCTGAAACATTCAAATTTTACCATCTGGCGACCATTTCGGAAGGGAAGAGAAGGCGACCGCCCCCTCTGGTTACGTCCCTGGCTGCTTCGTAACGTCGTTTTAAACCTTTCATTATGTAATTCAACCCCGGTTCCATTGTAATATTTATTCGAATGAAGAAAAAATTAAACGGAATTGTTTGACATTTTAGGAATTGAAATTGTTAAGAATGAAATTATTTTCAAAAAATAGAACTATAATAGTGTTTTTCATAACATATAAAGGCCGTCGAATTGTTTTCTTACGCTCTTTAAAACCTTTATTTGAAATAAAAATCATATTATACTAAATTTAATATCGCTTTTTTATTATAATCATTAAATTTCGAGTATCGTCTAATATTATTAATTAAAAAAAAAGTTGTAGTATAGTTCATAAAAGTTACATGATTTTAGCATAGGTGGGCAGCCTCGCGGATTTTTGGGGGTGGGATACCCGACCCTCGAAATTTAGGGGGGTGTCCCAAAATTTTTTTGTGGTATACCTCAAATACCCTATTTTTAGTACTGGGACCCCCCAAATTTTGGGGGGGGGGTGTCGGCTATAATCGGGATTTCGGGGGGTTTAACCCCCCCCCTGTGCCCACATATGGATTTTAGTGATTCAAAGTTGCCTTTCATTTGAAATCTAGAGAAACAATGAGTAGCAAGAATCATTTCCTGCTATTAATTACCTTAACTATAAAGCTGGTTCAAAAAAGGTCAACTTTGGAATTTAAACAGCGGCAATACGACAAAAAACGTAGAATAAAAATCCAATGCAAAATGTTGCGATAAAAAATGCCAATTGATTGTCATAGTTATTGCTTAACTCATTTTACAAATCTATAACATTTTTTTTAAATTTTTTTTTTAAAAACAAAGTCAAAGCGCAGAGATTGTTTTATTTGGACAATTATGTTGGTCGGCAGATCGTTTTATATTAATTAAAATTAATGTCGTGCGAACTCATAATTCTTTTATAATTTTAAAGAACATTTTAGCAACAAAATTGTTTATCTCTAAAAGTACAAATAAAAACTTTTTACTAAAAAACAAATGCAACCAGAAACCTCATGATGTCTACCACCTTTTTAACTGCACCAAAATCCTACCACATTAAAAGCAGAAGACCTATGGCTTCAACCCGCAAAGGCAGCAGCATTTCTGGAGGAAATCACCTGAGGGAAAACTGGCTATGCAAACAAACAAACAAACTCAAAAATAATTTTATAATTGTTTATTGAAAATAACGACAGGCATATTGTTTAAATTAATGAGAGATAATTATTTAGTTTAGATTTTTGGCGAATTACTTCTCTGCTTTGTAGACAATAAACCCCCATGACTTATAAAAAAGAAGTAATTACTCTAAAAACAATGTTTTATTAAGAAACGAAAACTTACTCGGCCAGCGTTCTCTGTTCTGTCGGTTTTTCTCGCGAATGATTCTTCGCATGGTCCTGGGTGATTGGCCCTCTACGAGTTTCCCATCCGGCGTAGAATGCTTGTAAAAACACTTGTTTCCAAACGGACAGTCTCCTTGGCCTTCCTATAATATCATAAATTAAAAGATTTACCTTGTTTTTAGGGCTTAAATAGAGAAGCGAAAGATTCTATTCTATACTATACGTAAACGGCAATGAGGAATGGGCCTGAGATTTTAAAGCAGTAACCGCCTTACTTATTTTTGGAATATCTCACAAACGTAAAGGGTCATTTTTTGGGAGTCTTAGTGTTATGCACTGATAATGTTTGTAAAAAAAAATAAACCAGGGGTGTACCAAGAAAGAGGAGTTTGGTCGGAGGAGCACCATTTTTATCAAAATTTATTTGCTTTAAGGCTGAGAATAATATTCCTATCGAGGTAAAAAGAAACCTGCTAAAATTATGAAAAATAAAATTCTGAATTCCGATTTTTTGATAGTTTATCACATTTTTTCAAAAGATCGACTCTCGATAAATAAAATAATTGAAAGTAAAAGTACCATGCAAAATAAATAGAAAATATATTACAAATACTATGTTTTCTTACAGAATCTAAAAAAAAAACGTTCAAAGTTGCAGAATATGCGTATAATGTTGTTTGCTTGTGTGGAAATCCCGATCTCCCCATAAAAAATTGGACTACTGTTGATATTATTTCATACAAAAATTGGATTCTATCAAGCAAACAGAGTTTAAAGTTTGTTAAAACCATAGCTTCTTTGAAAAAACAACGATTTTTAAAAGCTCATTTGTTAATTTTCTAAATGAGATAACTTTTTTATTAGTTTAAATATGTTATTTAAGTGAAAAGGGAGTTTTAATTTTTCTTAATCTGCGGTCTTTCCTCCATCAAACTTACTAACTAAACTTAAATTTAGAATAAAAATGCTTTCAATAATCAGGAAAGTATGAATTTGCGCTTTAGCAAATATTTTTCCTGACTTCTTTAGTCCTATTGGCAGTACTAGAGGGCTAACGCTATATTTTGTAACCAAAAAATACCTACTTTAAAATATTTACAAAGTTTTTGTTTCATAGCGTTAGCGTAAGACTGAATAAGTTGAGTTTTTTCCTCATCTTCCTCCACCCACAGCGCTGAAGGAATGATAAAGTCGCTTTTTGTCCGACATTCTGGACATGACCTAAAAACAATAATTTACAAAAAACTTTACAATAATAATAATAAGAGTTTTTCATTATCTTTATAATATAAGCCGTATTCCCGAAACCGAAAAAGCCCCGCTGGCAAATCAGCCCGGCATCCTTCCATCCGCCGTGTCATTAAACAACGCTATGAAATGAGGTTGTGAGTCATAGGTGGGAAGCCTCCCGGATTTTTTTTAGGGGAGTATACCATACATGGGCAGATTAGTTCCCCAGAGTGGGAGGGGGGTTAAACCCCAAATTAAGGGGGTGGGGGGGTTAAAAGAGAAACGCAAAATACCCATACTGTTTTTTTTTTCTGGAGTGCATTTGTTTTTTAGTAAAAAGTTTTTATT
>JASAMX010022213.1:0-22500 GCA_030248175.1 Microlaimidae sp. YZB2_3
AGTATACGTAACTGAACCAACGCCAAGGTATGGGCGGTATCGAGCAGGATTCACCCTGTACATAATTATGTTATAGGCAAGCCAAACGTGGGTGTTGCAGTTGTGTATAAAAAAACTAGGGACTATGGGATAATCAATCAAAATACTGCCGGTTATCATGTTTTATTAGAATAGTCGATTTATTATAACCAAGATTTTCGTTTTAATAAATAAAAATAAACGTTAGGATTTTAATTCGTCATTATATAGCTCAAAATTTTTATTTACTGAACAACTGCACCAGTCACGTTTATATTGCTTTTATTAGAGATTGTGGTTCAGTGACAAAACATACGTCTTACATATTAAAGGTTCCTGGATCGGGTTGTTATAATATGATCACTAAATTGTTATAATATGATCACTAAATCACTGATCAGTCATGATTATGATCACTAAATGCTTTATCACTTATCAGAGAGTCAGGTTTCTCAATACGCTTAGTTTTTTACCCAAACATATCGATTGAGAAGCCTGTTTCTCTGTTCTAAAGAAAAAAGTCGTCGTGGTTTCAAAGCTTCAATAATAAAAATAACAATTTTTCAAGGAAATTGCCCAACATTCTATCATTATTGTCATGAATATTTCTCAAAAATCGGTTAACACATTTAAAAAAATTTTAAAAGTGGAAAATAATTCAAAAAAAAACACCACATAATCACTGTGAAATCTAAAAATTTTTAAGTTGATACCTTTGACAATCTTAAAGTAAGGAACGGCAAACTCTTCGGACATTATTTCAAGATGTTCACTGAGCCCAGGATCGGAAGATCCGAAAATCGCTACCGCTCCATCGTTCACAAGTTTGCAATCTAAATAGAACAACACTTTTACTGGAGACCGGACACAAGACCACTTAAATTTGGAACTTAGAGCCATGGGTGGACAACTTGGAACCATAAGTTTCCAATCCATAAAACCTATACCTAAGCCTATGTCTAACTTTAAACATAATCCCAAACTTCTTTTTTTTTTTACTTTCAGCTTAAATTTATGATATGTGTGGCTCCAAGTTCCCTGCTTACCCCCAAAGACATGCTGCCGACCGACGCGCACCTGCAGATAGTCAAAGTCAAAATCAAACATACGAAAGAAAAGCTTTTATTTTTACTGGTTATCACATGCTTTGTATTTTAAAATTTTCAGTTTTAGCAAAAATCTAGACTTGAAAAAAGTGAAAAAACGTTAAAATGTTAAAAACGTTAAAAATAATATCAGGAAATTTGTTTAAAATAATGTATAAAATATCTTAAGGACCAAAAATTTTTCGGATTTGGATTGGACGGAGCCGATATATCTTTGAGATGGAACTTAATGCCAAAATAAGGAGCTTGGAGCCGTATGTGAGAAACTTTGAGCTGCAAGTTGGGAACTTGGAGCCATAAATTGAAAAGTTAGAAGCCGAAAATAAAAATCGTTAAAACCTATACCTAAGTCAAAGCGAAGCCTAAATCTATGCTTAAAAAATTTTTTAAGGGCTTCAAGTTTTCATTGTCGCGGCTCCAAGTTCCTAAAGAGTTTCGGACGATTCCAAGTTTCGTATTTGCGGCTTAACAACCCCGTAACAATTATCGTTTACTTAAAGGGCCAAAGCTGGGGAGTAGGACATTTGATTTTTTTTAATTTTGAACAACTGCACAAGCACGCGGTAGACTCTTTTTAAAGTTCAATTACTTACACAATTTAGAAGCTGTAAATTTAGCTTTCGATAAATCCAATTCCTTGATGATTTCAGTTTTAACTTCGACCAGTTTGCGTTTGGAGCCATTTTTATACAGTCTCTCTTTTACATAAGCAGTGGCGTACTCAAACGCCGCTATTAAGTGTTCGTCAACTTCCGCACGGAAAATAGCACCTAAATAATTATACAATAATTTCGCGGTCGTAGGCCGCCCGCCCGTCGTATTGTAAGTAAGTAAGTTAGTGAGTAAGTGAGTAACTTCCTAACGCTTTTTTGATTTAGAATAACTCGGCCGAATCAACTCTATATAAGTTGAAATTTGTAACATATATAGAACTGACAACGGAGAATCGATTGATAGTCACGAATTTGTGATCTGACAATTTGTGCGGTCGATCATGACGTATGCAAATTTTATTTAAAACAATTATAACTCGGCTGAATAAAATCTATATGACTTGAAATTCGGAACATAGATACAACTGACAACTAAAAATTGATTGATAATCACGATTTTGTGATCTGACAAATTGTGCGGTCGATCATGACGTATATGCAAATTTTATTTAAAACAATTATAACTCGGCCGAATCAACTCTATATAAGTTGACATTTGGAACATATATACAACTGACAGCGGAGAATCAACTGATAATCCCGATTTTGTAATCTGACAAATTGTGCGGTCGATCATGACGTATGCAAATTTTTTTAAAACAACTATAACTTGACCAAATAAAATCTATATGACTTGAAATTCGGAACATAAATACAACTGACAGCGGAGAATCGATTGATAATCACGATTTTGTGATCTGACAAATTGTGCGGTCGATCATAACGTATGCAAATTTTTTAAAAACAACTATAACTTGACCGAATAAAATCTATATAAGTTGAAATTTAAACATATATACAACTGACAACGGAGAATCGATTGATAATCCCGATTTTGTGATCTGACAAATTGTGCGGTCGATCATGACGTATGCAAATTTTATTTAAAACAATTATAACTCGGTCGAATAAAATCTATGTGGCTTGAAATTCGAAACATAGATACAACTGACAGCGGTGAATTGATTGGTAATCACGATTTTATGATCTGACAAATTGTGCGGTCGATCAGGACGTATATGCAAATTTTATTTAAAACAATTACAACTCGGCCAAATAAAATCTACATAACTTGAAATTCGGAACATATCAACAAAAAGAACACCAAAAAACCCCAGCAAGATGCAAGGATATATCACAAGCGAACATAAATACAACTGACAACGGAGAATCGATTGATAATCACGATTTTGTGATCTGACAAATTGTGCGGTCGATCATGACATATATGCAAATTTTATTTAAAACAATTATAACTCAGCCAAATAAAATCTATATGACTTGAAATTCGGAACATAGATACAACTGACAACGGAGAATCGATTGATAATCACGATTTTGTGATTTGACAAATTGTGCGGTCGATCATGACGTATATGCAAATTTTATTTAAAACAATTATAACTCGGCTGAATAAAATCTATATAAGTTGAAATTTAAAACATATATACAACTGACAACGGAGAATCGATTGATAATGACGATTTTGTGATCTTACAAATTGTGCGGTCGATCATGACGTATATGCAAGGTTTATTTAAAACAACTATAACTTGACCTAATATTATTTATATTACTTGAAATTCAAAACATAGATACATACAACTGACAACGGAAAATTGATTGATAATCACGATTTTGTGATCTGAAAAATTGTGCGGTCGATCATAACGTATATGCAAATTTTATCTAAAACAATTATAACTTGACCGAATAAAATCTATATAAGTTGACATATGGAACATATATACAACTGACAACGAGAATATGATAATCACGATTTTGTGATCTGACAAATTGTGTGTCAATCATGACGTATATGCGAATTTTATTTAAAACGTTTATAACTTGGCTAAAGAAAATTAATGACTTGAAATCAGAACATAAATAGAGGAACTGTACGGAGAATCAAAGGTAGCGAGTTTTTGATTTAATATTTGTGCGGTAAAGGAAAAGAATTTTCAGTAGCAAACGTATACCGGAAGCACAGCCAATAACACTGTAATCTAAGTGCTGTCTTTTAACGAACTTGTATATAACCGACAGCGGAAAAGGATTCATAATCATGCACGATTATGGCTATCTGACAACTTGTGCTGTCGATCATGACTTATATGCAAATTCAAAGTTAATCTTAACGGCCGCCGGTTACAAGACAAGACTTGAACTAGTTTTAAATTAAATTGAATTAATTATAATATATTTAAACTGGAGAATATTAATATTTTTATCAGCAGTTTAGTTTAAAAGGTTTATTTTATTAAAATAAAAAAATATTATTTTTGGAAAAAAAACGGATGAATGTAATATACATTGTAGATTCGCAATCAATCTTATTTCTCACTGAGTCCTTTTGTTTTCGCGGTGCAGGTATCCGTTCATAACACTGTTGCATATTTTTTTAGTCTGATGAAGTGTGAATTAAAAAAATCATACTCGCAGAAATCTTTGGCAAGCGCGAAATCGCCAATTTCTTTTTTTAATTTTTAATCGCCAAAAAAGTAGCGGTTTCTCGCTTGCCAAACCTTTTGTGAGTATGATTTTTTCAATTAAAATTTTATCAGACGAAAAAAAAGCAAAAGTGTTATGTAATTAGTTCACCGCATAAACAAATCATTATCAAATGGTTGTAATTTTTATCCAGTGGATAGCTACCAAACCAAATGCAAGTTTCCTCTGTTCCACATATGTCCATCTGAGACTAGTCCACATTTTATCTGTCTAAACCTACGCCGGGGGAAAAATCGCCCCTTTTTCCTGCTTTATATCTTGAAATTTGGAACATAAATACAATTGACAACAGAAAAATGATTGATAATCACGATTTTGTGATCTAACAAATTGTGCGGTCAATCATGGCGTATATGCAAATTTTATTAAAACCTTTAAAACCTGGCCAAAAAAAATAAAAAAAACTTACAATAAAGACCAAACATAGATAGAAATAACACGTACAAAAAATAATAGCAGCGATTTTTTTATATAAAATATTTGCGCTAAAAATAAATATAAAATCTCCATTAACAAGCCTAAACAGTAAACACAGCCAAAAACCAGGATCTCAAATATCCCTGTCTTTAACAAAAAACTTCTATATAACCGACAGCGGAAAATGGATTCATAATAACGATCAATAATTTAACAAACAAATCGTTCCATCAATACTTATATATAAACAAAAACAAAATCAAAACTACCGCCCGCCACAAACCAAAACATACCCTAGCTATAATTAAAATAAAATAAATTAAAAAAAATATAAACAAAATAAAAAAAATAAATATATCAACAGTCAAAACATTAAACACACCACAAATCAACAAAACAAAAACAATAAAATTTGTTAAAAAAAGGCCTGAAGTAATATACAAATCAAATTCCAAAACACTCTAAATTCTCACATATAAACCATAAAAAATCCTAACAGGTATAATAACACAACACTTTTTCATAGTAAAATAGTCTAAAAAAGAATCAAAAAAAAAATCAAACTCTCATAAAACCTTAACAAACTCAAAAACACCAAATACTATATATAATTTACAATATTTATACACACATACAAACATAACAATACACATACACAACACTCTCCAATTCTCTCAACACCAAAACCAAAACAGATAATGACACTCTCCAATTAAACTCCATCATACACCAACTACGCACCGCAAAAATAATAATTCAACCGCAAAAACCAATCCCTATAAAATGTATTAATTTTTATCCATAGTATACCCACCAACCCACGCGCCCGCTCCTTCTCTTCCACAGAGACCCATAGTTAACTAAAACGCATTATTATCTAACTAAACCAACGCAGAAAAATTGCCACGAAAACCTACTAAATTCTATACATAACCACACATTCCACACCTCCCAACCCACCCAAACAAAAAAAAAAAACAACCCAACCAACCAACCCCAACCCAAAAACCCCCCAACCAACAAAACAACAAAAACAAAAACCCCAACAAAACCAACACCCCCCCCCCCCCCCCCCCCCCCCCGGTAACGGGCCAGAAGAGCCATGGGACGTTAGAGCTAGGTACTAAAGAGCCGGAAAAAAGGGGACCTAAGAGCCAAGCTGCGCGAACGAAAGGGACCAAAGAGCCAAATGGGAGATAATCATGAAAAACACAAAAGAGCCAAGAATGCAGAGAGATGGACTTAAGAGCCTGACTTTTTAGGACCAAAGAGCCAGAAAATAGGGACTTTAGAGCCTTTGACGGCGCTTTGTTTTTAAATAACGTTAGATAGCGTAATTTTGCTAATAAACACATTCAAGGGGACTTTAGAGCCATATTTTATTTTTTTACTTATTTTAACAAATTTGCTATTGAAACACATAAACCATATGAATTTTAAAACTAAAATTTACTTTTATCAAGTTTTTTAATCACTCGTTTATGCGTTTTTTTGCGAATAATCCGTTTTTTACGAATAAAATTCATAGGTCAACAGATTTTTTTGATTGTATTTTTAATTGGCCAAATAAAATAAAACTTCCACAATCGCAGAATTGTCACTTTTTACATTTTCATTTAAATCAAGAAAGTGCGCTGTTACGAAATGCCAATTTTATTGTCCTATCTGTATATCCGTATCCCTATTACTGATTTGCCGAACTCATAATAAATTTTTATATTTTTTATGAATTATTTATGACATAATTATTTTAATTTTTGTGGCATTATTTTATCTTTTTTAAGAAAAAAACACTTTAATATGAATACAAAAATTTGTGTTAAACGATACTTTGTAGTTTGTATTAACTTTCGACAGGCACGTTCTATCATTACAATGAACTTTCAAAACATAAAAATTATAGCCGCACTTTTTCCGATGAAAACACCAGCTGCGATATTATTTATTTTTATGTTCATATAATAAAACCTAAATCTCATATTAGGATCTAAATGTCCAGAAAGTCGACCCGGATGGAGCTCAGGAGCTCCTCCTTTATTCAAATAATAAAAAATAGTTATCAGTAAAATACATTATAAATATTTTGATGGTTTTATAATAACTTTAATTAATAATTTTAAATGTGTTGAATATTTGAAATTTTGGAATTATTTCTAAACTCAGTTTTTAAGAAAAAAACTAAAAAGTCGGCTATCTTGCCTGGCATAGCTTAACAAACGCGCCTAAGACGAGTTTTCCCGCTGAACGCATGATTTTTTTAATTATTCTTACTATAATATAGTTTGTAAATTAAATAAATTAAATAGATTTATCTTAAGTAGACGAATTAAGAAATTTAAATAACTCAAATATGTCTCTATTGGCTAAAATTTAAATATGTAAACGTAAGAGGGACAAAAAACCAAACTTAGTTAGTTCACTGGTCGTCGAGAAACACTTTAAGTATCACACCCAAGCAGAGAGAAAGATTGTTTAATTAGAATAAAGTAATAAAGTTTGTTTTTTAAAAGCATGGAAAATAAAAAAAAATTATCGCAAATGTGTGACAAATTAAACTTTACAAATAATTACAAACCTATTTCAAAGTTTCAAACTTTCGAATTTATATAAAAAATAATTTTATTAACGGTTTTTTTACGTTTGGCTCTTTGGTCCCTCCTACGATGTGGATTTACGCATGTAAACGTTATTTTTAAACAGTTCTTTCCCTTTTGGCTCTTTGGTCTCTCCCTATGTGTCTCTCTTTTGGGCTCTTTGGTACCCAGCTCTAAGGTCCCGCAATTTTTTTCTCCAAATCTCTTTGCTTTTCTCCATTGGCTCTAAAGAAACTTTTTTGTGGCTCTTCGGTCCTAAAAAGTGCGGCTCTTAGGTCCAAAACCCAAACAAAAAATTTATCAGGCCGATAGTAGGCTGCAGTTACTTAGCAAATGCTTGACTGGGACTGGCTCTAAAAACAAAAAATGGGTTGGCTCATATATATTGTTTTGAGAAAGGTTTGACTGTCAGTCACCAAAAATTAATGCTAAAACTTTCAGCGTATGGAATTCAGTATGAGTTGTACGATTGGATAGAAAGCTTTTTAACAAATAGACGTCAACGAGTTGTTATAAATGAGTCACTTTCTGATTATAGCGATGTTAGGAGCGGTGTTCCGCAAGGAACCGTGTTAGGTCCGCTTTTATCTTTATTGTTTATAAATGATCTTCCCGATGTTCTAGGTCCCGAAACCCAGATAAAGCTTTTCGCAGACGACGCAAAGCTTTATCACATTTTCGACAAAAATCAGCCCTTTACAAAATAAGTTCAAAATTTTTGTTTATGGGCTAACAAATGGCAAATGAAAATTGCACTGCACAAATGCCAAATGCTTCATTTGGGTCACAATAACCCCAAAACTACATACAGTCTAAATAATGTGAATATAAAATCAGCCAATGTGGTTAAGGATCTGGGTATTTTTGTCTCTAATGATTTAAAGCCCCCCAAACATTGTGCGAAAATTGCTAAAAAAGCTTACAATAGAGTTTTTTTACTTTTTCGTGCTTTTAAAACTACAGATATGTCCATTTTTTTATTGGGTTTCAAAAGTTTTTGTAGGCCTTAATTAGAATGTGAGACCCCAGTTTGGTCCCCAAACGCTATAAAAGACAAAAAATGCGTAGAAAATGTTCAAAATATGTTTACTCGTAGGTTGTATGAAAGATGTTGTTTTCCCAAAATTAGTTATGAAACTGACTAAAGAATAAATTTACATTGCTCGAGCATGTAGACTGACAAACATTTAGTTCTATGTTAAAAATTGTTTATAACATAGTTGACGTTGATTTTAACAAGTTTTTTGCACTGGATGAAAACACAAGAATAGAGGTCACAGTTTAAAATTAATTTTACAAAATATTTCTAAATTGCTACAAATATTACATTTCAATTAGAACAGTTAAATTATAGAACCTATTGCCTTCTGATGTAGTTTCTGCAAAAGACGTTAAAATATTTGTCAAATAATATTAGTTTATAATTCCTACTTTGTATGTAATGCAAATCATTTATAGTCTGTTCGTATTATGTATTTCATTTTTATGATGGCTAATTATGAATTTACTTTATTTTGTAAGTTGTCGCGTTAGTTGTATTGTGTATTAATACCTGTGTTCAACTTAATAAACATTTAAACACTTAATAATAAAGGAAAAATATGTGACTTCATTTATTTCTTAGACACATTTAGTTCTTTTATTAGAGCGCGCTATAGGCGGTCTTATTAGGGCGCCTTATTAGCACACATGGCCTAGAGGGCGCGCCTTATAGCGATATCGATTTTCAAAAAAAAGATTATTTTAGTCTGTTTATGGTGTTATTGTATGTGTGGCTAGTGTAGTGTTCGCCTGCATGAGAGTAGGGTTGATCCGCGGATAGATTTTTTAATTTTTTCTTTAAAAAATTGTCATAAAAAAATTAAATCTTATTTTTTGTTTTGTATTTTTCTTTTATTTATGTGCCCATTTTTATTTTCTTTTATGTATATTTTTTTTTTTTGTTTGTTTTGTGGTGTATTTTTTTTTTTTTTATTATTTTTGTTTTATTATTTTTTTTGTATAGGGGTTTTTTTTTTAGTTGTTTTTATCTATTTTTAGTTTACTATTTTCAGAAAATAATTTTCACCTTTTCATTTGAAAAAAATAATTGGATGTAATATTATTGTTATGGTGTAAAATGAAGTATAATTTAAAAAGGTAAAATAAGTATTTTTTTGGTGGGTATCATGTTAAATTAAAAAAAAATAAAAAAAAATAGTTGAATTTTTTCTAAAGAAAAAAATTTGAAAAAACCTACCGTCCGCGGGATTCGAACCCGTCAGTTGCTCAGTGGTAGGCTGAATCACTACAACTGAGCCATCCAACAACGGTTGCATAAAACAGACTTATAAATAATCTTTTTTTTAAATCGATAAGTTAATAAAGGTGCCCCCTTATTAGGGCCATTGTGTGCTCTTATTAGGGCGCTCTCTAATAATAAGAGCGCGCTCTTCTTAGGGCGCGCCCTAATAAGAGCTCTTACACGCCCCAATAAGGGCCCCTTTCAGAAACAGGGCCCTAATTAGCACATTCGAGTGCCCTAATAAGAGCGCGCTCTTATTAAGGTGCGCCCTAATAAGAGCACTCAATGTGTCTGAGAAATATATGAAGTCACATATTTTTCCTTTATTATTATGTTATATATTTTTGCTCTTAGGTCCCAAAATTGCGGCTCTTTAGTACCCGTGGCTCTTCCGTCTCCAAATCATTTTCAAGGTTATACATTTGTTTCTATTTTATCTTAAAAATATGTTTTATTTTCTATGCCACAATTATATTATAGTTACTCCAATTTTTTTCCTTATTTTTTAGAAAAAAGGGCGCTTTTTTCCTGCTTTATTCTTAGGACATTTTTCAAAGCTTGTATTTATATCTTAAGAATATTGATATTTTTATAAGGAGTTTAGCTTAGAGGTTTTCATTTCATTGTAATAAAAAAATGATATCTTTGAAAACAAAAAAGGATGAATCTAATATAGATATGCAATCAATGATATTTCCCAATGGGTCTTTTTGTTTTTGCAGTGGGGGCATCCATTTGGCGAAATGACACGATAAAAATTTATGAATCAGTTGGGAATAAATTTGTTAACTGCATTTTTTCAACTGCGATTTCTTAAAATTAATTTTAAAGACCGAAAGCAGAAGTGGAAATATAATTATGACGACTCACAGTAGAAGCGGAAATAACTAGGCGTTGATAAATTTAAACAGCAAAATTTATTATAAATATTGGCTGATACATTGAAAAATTAACCTTCAAAGTTGACTCTGGCAGGCTGTCCATTACACCATAGGCCGAACAACGCAAGGAGAAAGTAAAATGCCTTTTATTAACACTTCTACTTTGAGTTTCACGTACGCAAGGAGGCGGATCATCAATATTTCAGGTCTGTTTTACACATTCCCACCAAGTGAAGAGTTGATCTCAGCTTTTAAATTCAATCTACACCCCTTCTTTAAAAAGCACCCAACAAGCCCGTCTATACACCGTAACACGGAGTATACAAACCCGCAGGTATGTATTGGGCACCGAATATGTGGCGACCAAAAGTAAAAGCGGAAATAATCAGAAGTTGAAAAAATTAAACAGCTAATTTTTTAACAGCTCCTCCCACAACCATTCCCACAGATCAAAACATATATGGCGTGATCACAAATACTATATGACATTTTGAGGGTCCTTAAAATCCCGACGTGTTTTTTGAGTTGTGAGTTAAAAAATAATTTGGTATCACAATAAAATCTCATGAACCATGATACCATGGACAAAATACGATATGATAAAACATTCTTACCGATAATTACACTTCCACTGTCAACTCGCCGTATGGTCCCAACAGAAAAAAGCAGCGCCAGCTGCATAGACCACCAATAGATTGCCATTGAAATTTCTTCAATTTTTTAGATGCAGTCAACTGATGATTGATTAAGCGGAGTCCGACAAGTTTCATACATAATTTATCTCTTGGTATTATCTGTAAACGGATTCCGAAATAGATATTTCTAGATTTCGGGTGAGTTTATTCGGTAGAAAAATTTAAATTCGTTAGGACTGACTGCAACAGTAGTAAAAAGTTGGAATTTTAAAAACTAAACGTAAAAACTTAGGTTTACAAGCGTAAATTGCTAAACAATACAGTAATAACGGCGATGTTTTTCAAAAAATAGAAACTTTACCAATTTATGCTAAATTAAAAAAATACACTAACGTTCCGAAGTTTCCCTTCAATATGCACAATGAAACACCCTCTTAATAATTTTTTTTCATATTTATTCATAAAACGATGACATAGTTTTAACGTTAAGTACGATTTGTTTTCCGATAGCTAGGAATTTTAACATTCGGGAAAGTTGCTTAAGCTAAAACAATTTTACTTTAAAACAAAAGACTATAGTCATAGTTAAATTGATAAAAAAGTTACATGTTTAAACGTGTTAAAAACAAAAAAAAATTAGGGACAAATATCCTAGTTAAATATCAGAATATTAATATGCAGTTATATATAAAAGGGTTTTAAGGTCTCTCCGGACAGTTTTCTTAAATATGGAAAAACGCGATTTTTGGCACACGAGATCTCGTGAAATACAGAGATATTTCCATAAAAACTTAATATGAGTGTTAAAAAACAGAAATACCACAATTATAAAGTGCACATTTATTATATTATTGGTAGTAGTTGAAATAATTGATATTAAAAATCAAATTGCAACGAAATTTTTTTAGAACCCTTCGAAATATGCACTGCTCATTGTTTATTAGGGAAAATACCTCCAATAAAGAGAAATTGTTACCCTTTTTTACGTACGTAACAATTTATAGAAATATTTTTCTATTTATGGTTTAATATTCAATTTTCCGTAAAAAAATGGGGATTAATTTTTTCAAAATTGCAGGGAGACTTGAATCTAATTTAATTTAGTAAAATTTAAAGCTCCAGATAGTATATTTCTATTGAAATTTATAATTTTTGGAAGGCCTTAATATCTTTTGTATTTTTTAACGCATAAATAATTCTGTCGTGCGTTTTATCGATTTATTTCGGAGGGTTTATTTATAAATCGCTTTTAGAGCATACCCACGAACGAATGCAGTGGCGCAATCGGTTAGAGCCTCGTTAATTTTTTAAAGGTCCCGAGATTGATTTTCACGTAAAAAATTTTTGGCCATAATTTTCGTTTGATTTTAATAATGTTTTTTTTTATTTTTTTATAATTTTTAAAATTTATTTCATATAAATTCAAAAAATATCATGATTGTAAACAGAATTTGTTGTCTGCTTTTCTCCAATTAGTTAAATATCCGTCATTTGAATATTTTAAAATATTATAATACTCTATAAGTATAATCATTCAAAAGTAAATTGTGTGTAAATAAAAATGGGTAATTTTTGCTCTTTATTGCAATTGGTTTACTACTGAACGCTCTGCAATAAAAACTGTCCGGTGACACTTTAATATTTTGCAGAAAATAAAACTATGAAACCAAAAGCTTACATTTAAAGTTTGTTTAATTTCGACCATTAAATAAATTAGACCTTTTTTCCCCAAAAAATCTTTAAAGATGTGTTTTTTGTGTGTGGCTTGTTTTATGATATTGGTTTAACCCGGTAAGGACAGAGTGCCTGAATGGGAAAAAGGGATTTTACCTGCCTCCTACCTGCCTCCATCGAAAATTTTGCTGCCTCCTAAATGCCTTCGACGTAGTTTTAGCTGCCTCTTACCTGCCTCCTAACCTGTATATGCTTCAACATAGGAGGCAGGGTGACCTGCCTCCTACTTGCCTCCGAGGCAGTTTTACCTGCCTCCAGCCTGCCTCCTACCTGCTTCCACTCTGCCTCCATGCTGACTCCGAGGCAGTTTTACCTGCCTCCTACATGCCTCAAGTCTTCGGGAGGCAGGTTCAAGACACGTCTTTACCGAGTTAATATATATAAACCAATATTTTAAAAGCAAAACGACATAAGTAACTATTTAAGTCCATTTTAGTTTAGAACATTGAACGAAATTTTGAACTTTAAAAGTTTTGGCTACTTAAACTTCGTTTCTAAAAAATTTCATCAAAATCCGTCCGCTATTAAAGATTTTAATTTATTATGGATAATAGTCCTTTAACAACCAGCATAAGTTATATCATACAAAATACGATCTAGTGGTGTCTTACAAGTCAAAAATTGCAAAAACATTTTTCCAACTTTGAAAAACTACTGTTTATGTTTTATACTCAAAACGGTTGACAATATTGACTCAATAAATAATGGAATTTAATAGTTCTCATATAAATCTTTCACGTTAAAAACTAAACATATATTTGAAAAATTTTTTGGTTTATTCATATTAGGTTGTCTACCAACAAACAACTATAATTTTTAATTTAAAATTAAGAGGATACTAAAAAATTATGGCTAAAAAATATGACTAAAAAATTGACAATATGACTAAAAAATTAGCGCCAGCTTTCCTTTCTCACATCTTCCATCAAAATTATGCCATCTTAAGAAATTCAATTAAGCGGGCATCTTCAAAACCCTGTTTTTTTACCGGGTACCAAATCTCAGGAACCACTTGGGAATTGGATCGAGTTATTTTTTTAGAAATCAAAGCTGAAATTTACTTAATTACAGCGAAATGGTGGGGCGTTTTTGCGGTGCCTAGGGAGCATGGAGCCGACAAATTTTAGGAAATGTTAACCCTTTCCGATTATTTTCTTTTTCCGCTCCGGAACTCCATCTCGACCAGGGAATGCAAATCGCGTCTTTCTGCTCTGTGCGTGAGAATGTGTCCAATACAAAGCATTGGCATGGGCGCGTTCTGTTTTTTCGTCTTAATAATTAGGAAGGAATGTCATAGTTTATGTTTTTATTATTTTTTTAATATTGAATTTCGAGTTTAGGTTTAGACCCAGTAAGGATAGAGGCTTCTTTGGCCCCAACCATTTTAAATTACTGAACGGAACGCAAAAAAACGCATTTAAAGGTGCGGCACCGAGTCAAACTTTTTGTCTTCGATTTTAAAATTTTTTGTGAAAAACGACCTCTGCCCCCAATAGCCCACAAAATTTTTTTCATTAAAATATCTTTGGAGGTTCTTGAGATATGACCTCCCTGAAAATCGCGTTTTTTCAAAATTCTGTATTTGAAAAATTTTTCATTTAGTATAAAATTTTAAGTTATAAAAACTTTATTGAAAGAAAGCGGCTACTTTCTATTTTACTTTGATACCTTGATTTTCAAGATTGGTGCGGTATTTGTCGAGATATTGCGTTTCCCGTACAAAAAACCCGCGATTTTTTCGCTAAAAATACGAAGTGTAGGCAAAAATGTTGGGCAAACTTAATATCACTACCGTCGTTTGGTGTTTTTACCGAAAAAAATCGAGGGTTTTTTTGTACAAGAAACGCAATAACTCGACAAATACTGAACTAAAATTAACAATCAAGATATCAAATTAAAGTAAAAGTAGCCGCTTTCTTTCAATAAAACTTTTATAACTATTAAAATTTTTTACTCATTAAGAAATCTTTTAAGTACAGAATTTAAAAAAAACGCGATATTTGGGGGTTCATATCTTCTAAACCAGCAAAGATATATTGATGAAAAAATTTGTGAGGCCCATTGGGGTCAAGGGTAAAGTTTTGACAAAAAAACCATTAAAATCAAAGACAAAGAGTTTGACTCGATACCGCACCTTTAAGGTTGCATTCAACGTGTCGAGGTTGTGGCGCAGTGGCAGAACTCACCTCTTGCTCTTGCATACTGAAGGTCCTTGGATCGAGTCCCGACTGAGACAAGCTACATCTGTGATAATGTTGATATTTGTTTGTATCGTTGTATGTAGTATTTGGTTGTTAGTACTGAGTAAAATCGGCCTTGCGTATCCTGCTTTATGCGAAATAAGTAAAGTTTTAACTTTTGATAATCAGTACTGTGATCGATCGCTCATTCCCGCAGGTACGTAACCAGGAGGGAGCAGGGGGGAAGGGCGGCCGCACCCACCCCCTGAAATGGTCGGACAGAGGGAAAATAAGGACAGTGGTTGGGCGGGGGGGGGGGAGCGATCGCCCCCCAAAAAAAAAATGGTCGTCAGAAAGTAAAATTTGGGGGTTTTCAGAGGCGAAAAATTCAAAATTTCTAGCGCCTCGCTAATAGCTTGGCATCAATTTTCAAAATGGTTTTGGTACCACAATCGACCCCCAAAAAGCAAAAAAAAATTTCCGCTTCGCTTCGATCAGTGCTTAAGTTCCATACTATGCGTATGCTTATTTTTTGCTTTTTATGTTGCTTGATGTTATTGATGTTATTGAAAAAAGTACAATAATTGCAATAAACAATAAGCACTACATATCAAGCAAAACAAACATATTTGGTTGATTTGTATATACTTTTTGCTCTCCTAAAATTTCCAGCCGCCTACAACAATCAATGGCTTGGTACTTTTTCCATATAAGTAATCTTAAAAACATGAGCGGAGATGCTGCTCATTTAATTTCGTTTACAGTGTGGGTATAGCCAGGGGGTCTTAAAGGTCTCTAAATTCATTTTTTTGTGAAATCCGGGCTGCTAATGTCTGCTAATATAATTTTTTACTAAGAAAATATGTTTTAACAGCTAAAAACATTAGATAATACGTTATTAGGCCAAAAACTGTGTATTATACAGCTTTTTTCACGTTCATCCTTGCTTTTTTAACCGTTTCAAAAATTATGGGGGTGGCTCCGCCCTTCCCCTCCCACATTTTTTTTTGGGGGGAGGGGGCGGAGCCCCCTTACGAATTTTTTTGTACTGAAATCCGCCCCTTTCCCCACAAATGAAACCCTGGATTCGTCCCTGACTCCCAGAAATAAAAAGTTTAATTAGGGCTATAAATTTATACTTATTGTAATCTGAAGTGTGGTTTTTGATAATATGTTAGAAGGTTTATAAAACTTACGATCAATAACAATACATTTGCAGAATTTTACACTTAATGAATATACTAAATAAAAAGTGATGTTTATATCCCCAAATATCGCGCTCCGGAACTCTGGCCATAGAAATTATAGATATATACTCCGAAGTTCTATTATAATTAAATTAAATTAAATTATAATTTGCAGTTACACACTTAGGTTTATACATCACTCACATTATCATTTAATTATAAAAATTTCTCTATTGTAAAAACTTTTTACAAAACCTATATTTCTAGTAGCACATTTACAATAAATATGTCACACACCGCTTTACAAACAACAATTATTAATACTATTAGTAATAATTTTCCTATGGACCTACCTAGCATTACAAAAATTTGGGTCCGCGGTCCCGCCACGAAATCAAATTTCGTTATGAAACCAATGATTTTTACAAAATTTTTTCGGAAACCGGACATTAAACAACTATATTAAAACAATTTCGAATATTTTTGTTAATTTTGACTATTATTTAGAGCTATATTAAGCGTAACTAAAGTTTTTCATATGTAAATTTTTTAGGTTATTCCCAAAAAACAAACATTTTGTGATGCGTAATTAAATACAAAAAGACCACGAACATTTTTCAAGTAGTTGTTTTATTTCTATATAGTATTTCCAGTTTCAAAAATAATACGAAAAAATGCATTTAATTTGAGAGGAACTTTGTTTCGTGGTGGGACCGCCGACCCAATTTTTGTTATGCTAGGTAGGTCCATTTAAATTATTATTTTTTATCATACATTATAATTAAACAACTCATAAAAACTTAATAATCTCATGTTTCTTACAAATCATATTCATTTACCTAGCATAAACCATTTATAATACAAATAAATATTATACTATGTACAGCATTTTTTCAATGCGTCATAATTAAATTGCTAACAGTAACTTACTAATTATAGGTACAAATATATATTACTTAATTTTAGCAAGTAACTTTATAACAATCATTATTATAATTCATATATATAACCTTGCAATTTTATATCACTCAATTTATATAAATATTACATAGCAATTTATAGTAAGCATTCATTATTACAAAATTTGTTAAACTAATATTTAGCACTTTCAATAACTTTAAGTAAACTTATAATTATTTTAATCTTTATATAAATTAATAGCACTTATTTTAATTTATAGTATACAATTACTTTATCTTAATTTCATAAAGGTAAACTGTTTTACTATATAATTTTAAAATTGTTAGGTCATAGCTAGTTTCTTCTTAATAATATCACCACCCCTTTCTTCCTATTATAAAACTTAAGATCGATGACAATACATTTGGAGAATTTTACACTTAATGAATATACTACTAAACTAAGAGTGATGTTTATACCCCCAAATATCGCGCTCCGGAACTCTGGCCATAAAAATTATAGATATATACTCTGAAGTTCCGCTTCTCAAATGAGTAATCTAAAGCTTATTTAATTTTGAAATATGTTTTAAGTTATTGATTTTTTTATAACTTATAGCCTCAACTTATAGCCTCAACTTAACTTATAGCCTCAATTTTTTATAACTTTTTTAGAAAAAATAAGTTTATGAAATTAAGTTTTTAAAAATATGTGGCTTACCTCAGTATTGAAGAAATTAGCAAAAAAAATCATTGCTACTTAATTAGCCATAAGTTTGATAAATGCGATGCTTTTATATATTTCGGTCCCGCATGAAATTTCGTGCTTCTACAATAGGCAAATAAAATCTAGCTGACCGCGATATTTGCAGTATTGAATCGACTATTTAACAAGAAAAATATTCAGAATTTTTTACTAAAGCGTCTTAATAACAAAGATTAAAAACTGTATTTTATTAATTATTTATCAAATTACTTAATTTAGAACCTAAATGCAAATTTTTTATGGGCTAAATTTAGTTAATTTATGTATATTAAGTGAAAAGGTGGAATTAAAAAAAATTCTGCGTTCTTATTCGTTTATAAAAAACGTCATTACCGGACAATTTTAATTGGTCCCTTCATGTCTGCATTCTAATTTTCAGCGTCAGCCGGATATAATTCAACCATAAGTAAGTTTTTAAAAAAGTTTGTCGAAATTGTTTTTATACTATTTTGCGAGTTTTTTTTCGGAAAATAGAGTCGTAAATTTTTATGTTAAAGTGTATGTTCGAAAAATATTAGCAAAAAAACAAATTCAATAAGCAGTTAGTAATAAATATTTGAAAAAATATACTGAGTAAAATCATGGTTGATAGAGATAGCTTAGGCAAAATACACATATAAATCATGCAAACTCCATATAATAAAATCAAAAAAAATTATTATATAAAAGTTTCAATAAAAAGGGCTTTCGGCGGAATAAAAATTTTATGTTTAAGATTTAGCGTTTGCCTCTGCTTCAAGGTCTTTTTTGCAGTAATGACTTTTCAACGGCAATACAAAAAAACGATGTCTAATTACATGTTGCAATAAAATAACATATTCAATTAGATTTAATGTTAATTATCGTAATTGCGGTTATAAAGAGGCTTATTTTATTCAACATTATTCATCAAAATTTTTTTAAACGTCTATAATCAATCGCCTATCGGTCTTTTGTTATCTCAGTTAAGTGCCAATAGTTTTTCTTGGTATTTTTTATATTTCTTTACCAATTAAGAAAAGAAATAAATCAGAATGCCATTGAGTGGCTTCGTTAAATATTCAGCCTTAACCAAGTGCACAATAAACGACATGCATCTATTGTAATTATTGTGACAGAAAAAAACACATCTTATCAAGTAGCAAATCGTCATTACTACGGCAAAATCAGCCACAATGAGTATAAAAAATATGCGACTGTTACTTATTTTAAATCTAAAATGGTACCTTATTAATTATAAAATAAGTCACACTTATGTGTATTTTATATTGTCAGCGGCCCATTTTGCTGTAGTAACGACGAAATACCAATAGGGTAAAACGAGACATTATTCATTTCTTGTTCATTATCGTCCTATTATGTTTTTTGACGCGTAAGGATGAAAATGAATTGATAAAAGACTGCTCAGATTATTTCAAAGCTGCACTCAAGCATCTGTTTCCCACAGAATTTTATTTCACACTCGTAAAGATTAATACATTATTTCAACAAATTTTGCTGATTTTAAAGCTTTAAAATTTCCAAATACTCCGATTGTCACAAAAGACCGCGGCCATCAATAGGAATATTGAAACAGTATAAAAATTTTGTTGAAAATTTATTTAACAAGTTAAAAAAATTACAAGGGAAATGCATTTATTTTAATTAAATAATAAAAAGAACTTTTTATTACCACTAAATTATCATTTAACAAAACAAAAAATGATATAACAAAAAATGCGTGTTTTATATAATAATTTAGTGGTACGGGATTTTTAGAGCCACAAGCAGGGAACTTGGAACCATCGATAAGTTTTGGAAACTTGGAGCAAAGAGCAATAGGAACTTAGAGCCTTTAAGAAAAAAATGGTTTAAGCTTAGATATAGGTTTCGTTTACATAGACTTAGGTAACTTTTTAGCGATTTATATTTTCGGCTTCAAGTTCCCAACTTATGGCTCCAAGTTCCCAATTTAATTTACGGCTCCAAGTTTTCTATTTTTTACTCCAAGTTCCTCGGCTTATTACTCTTTATGTTAGTTTTTTAAAGATCTAGGTTTTCCTTTGTATAAAATAGCTCTAAAATAAAATAACAATCTATGCTAAAGAAAAATTGTTTTCAGTTAAATTATGTAGTCAAAAATAATAAAACATATATTCATAAAATAATCAAACCAAATCATTGATTTTACTTTTTTAATGGACGTTTTTAAAATAAAAGCTTTTAGTCGCCCAATAACATAAGAAACCAACACATTTATAAAAGCTAATTATATTTATCGGAAGAGTGTTTGTCAGAAGGGACTTATATTAAAAGCGAGTTTTTTTTCTTAACTCAGTATATTGGAAGTAAAGGGTGATTTGACACTGACATATCAGAAAATTGATAAACTTTAGCTATGGACTTTTTTCTAAATAATGGAAAGGCTGTGACACACGTTCTATGTATTATATGCATGATGAGTTTGCTGTTTTAGTGCAAAAGTGTGGGGCTAGCCATTACCTTCTACAAAAAGAAGTCAAAATTCAAAAATTTCTGTAGGTAAAAAACACAAACAAACACTTACAAGACACAAATACTATTCAAGCCCAGTGAATATTAACAAAAATATACAAAATAAAAATTTTTTTGTAATTTTTTTTGTAAACACTCAGCCCACGGTTAAAAAACGGTTGCAGTTCTTTCTGAGTTTTCTACGCAAAAAATAAAGTTCTTTGACCCTTTGTGATATTTCAGGCCAAAAAGCGCTTCTGAAACGCGAAAAAGGAATTCGGCAATGTAGCCTAATTTTAAAATTTGCATTCCAGTTTTCCCGGAGTTCACGCCGCAGTGGTTAGTGACAAGGTGTTAATCGCGCGTTAACTGCCATTTATTGCTGCGGTTAAACGTGTGTAACTTCTCATCTGTCACTTGTCACTGCGGTTTGAACGGAAAAATGCGATGTACATTTCCTGTATGATTAAAAACGCTAAGGTTAAGAACGTAAATTTAAAAATAATAAGCAAACCAATCTTAGCCGATTGAAAAAAACTTTAAATTTTTTAAGCTATTTAATTAGATAAATATTTTTTCCGTTTAAAAAAACATAAAACAAGAGACCAATAAATTACACACTTCAAACAATCAATATTCTAGCAGTCTTAAATTCTACTCTAAAATAATTTATGTATTGTTTGAAATAGAAACTGATACGATACATCTTTGGCCGCGAAAGAAAAATGCATATATGAGTGGTTCCATAATTGGAAAAGGAAAAAAAATAACAATTCATTGGTGACATTCAATTTCGTCCTTTTTCTAAAAGAGCAATGTTCCATTTTATATACAAAGCAGAATAATGAGATAATTGGATAAAACTGTTAATCAGTAACTAATCAATTTTTTTAAAATATAGAAAATTTACCAGTAACTTTAAAACAAAAACATAAAGATTTATCTTAATTTATTTCAAATAAAGCATTAAACTGAAAGAATAATTCACATAAAAAATATTTTGACAAAAAAATAGAATGAGTACTGAGTACTATTTGTTTACGCACGTATACACATAGGTGATGGTGTTTGCATAATTTGAAAAAATGAAAAATTACATATGTGCCAAAAGTGTCTGCGAAATGTAAAAATCCACTTGGAGTAAAAGCATTTGAAGTGTGAAAAAATTTGATTTTACCCATTAAAACATGTTTTTCTCGGCCTTTGAAAACAATTTCGGCAATAATATAAACGGGCAGACTTTTGTTTTCATTTTGCGTAACAAATAAAATTGGTTTATAGGGTGTAGTTGCTGCAAATAAACCACATAATTTGCTTTCGGATTTCCATTCTACTCATTTAATATTTTTTATCTACTGTTATGAAACTTTACGCATTGTTGTAATTCGCGTAATTTGTGTATAAAATGGAATAAAAAGTAATCACAGAAAATATATTGCTGACTATCGAGAGCATTTTTATTCATGAATTTGTCTAAATGTGTAATCATTTTGGTTTATATTTTATTATTATATAAAAATTTTATTATTTAATTAAGTAACTAAAATAAACTTTTAGTATGAAGGTAAATTTTCAGTTTTAATAGATAAGTTGCAATAGTGGTAAAATGCTATAAAAACGAAAAACAACGAGACACAACTAATTTGAAAATTACACTGGCTCAAAGATAATTGAAAACGCAAACACTGGCTGGTAACACACTACTTAATCATTTTATAGATGGAATAAAACAGAAATAATGACTTTCCTCTTCTCAGATCTAATTTGGTGGTGACTGTAAATCAAACTCCACAAAATGCCTTTTTTCTTAAATATTTCCATGGCGTACATTGGTTAAAAGACTATTAAGATGCTAATTTTTTTCAGTAAAGAAATATCGATCTTAAAAAAAAGTAAATAATTTGTCAGTATGTTATCATGTCATCAGCAGAAATATTTTAGAATATTTATGCAATTCATAAAAAACCAAGAATTTAATGAAGCAATTTAACAATAAGCAATGGTTGCTAATTTTAAAGTGATATTTTTAAAGTTTTTTTAAAATTTTTACTTGCAGTATTTTCAAATGGCCCAAAAAAAATAATTTATGAAAAAACAATCAGTTTGGGGTTCTTGGGTTTGAGG
>JASAMX010022213.1:25000-30348 GCA_030248175.1 Microlaimidae sp. YZB2_3
CTCAGAGGCAGGAAGGAGGCAGGGTAGAAACAAAGAATTTTATACAAATGAATGTGTAGATGGGAGATTGGTACGAGGCACCGGCTTTTCAGATAATAAAAAAAATCTTCAAATAAAGTTTTGCTCCGAAAATAAAAAAAATCTCACAATTAAATAAAATTTAAAAAATGAGACACTTAAATTAAACTTTTTATACCCCGTAAACGCTATTTATTTAAACAAAAACCATGCTACAAAAGCTTCAAAATATTGAAATTATCAATGCAGAATAAAAAATTAAAATAAAAAATCCTATCTTTGAAAAATATCTTTTATAAGTCTATTTAAATGTTACATCGCGCTGGTGTTTCATCAATTGAAAAAGGGACTTTAACCACAAAAGCTTGAAAAACAGTTTTCTAATCTTTTTTTCGGAATATTCGGAATGAAATAAGACAAAATTCCCCAAAGACCACTTCTCAATTGCATTCATCCTATTGGAAGTTCTCAGGCTTCACCCTTTTAGTCTGCACAATTAATAAATTTTCGGATTTTTCATAAAAAAATAATGAAATTTTTTTTTGTTTGAATAATATTTCAAATATGTATACAATTTAAAAAAATTACGCCTCGGTGACCCCTGTGACTTACAATTCTTGTAATAATTTTTAGCAACAAGGAAATAAAAAAATTGCGCGAAAATTCCTAATATTAAAAACTAAACATTTTCTTAGCCTAAGCCAAGTTTTTTTAAAGCTAAAATAATTTATTTTTCAAACAAGCAAAAAAAAAAGAGAAATTTTGTGTTGTCATGATTTTTAAAATAAATAAAGTCTGCTTAAAAATGATTACGACTAGAAAATATTGCAGGGGGATATATCTCGCTAACGGTACGGTTGATTTAGACGATAATTATATAAATATATATTAAACAACAACATTAAATTTTTTACTTTGATGTGATTTATACAAAAATTTTTATTTGATTTATACAAATAACACTTTTGTACAAATCAAACATTACTTTACGAGAGAAAATCAACAGTTTTTAGTCTCATTCTTTTTTTAACAGACTTTATGATTCTTTACACATAATTTTATATAAAAAATCATTTTTTGCATGGAACTTGGAGCCATCGGAATTTTTTGGAAATTTAGAGCCACAAACAAAAAGAAATTGTACCCCTTAAAAATTAATTTGGGCTTAGATTTGGGCTTTGCTTAGGCTAGAATTCCACGTTAGTGGACCTATATTTTTTTACCCAGCATTCGGTATTAAAATAAATTAAATATTTAAGCTTTTGACTGCCTAGGTTTTTTCTGAAAAGTTTTATTAAAATCCGTTAATGATTAAGAAATTCCATTTATTTAGGATACCTTTTTTCTAAACGAAACTGCAAAATCTAATTGCATCATTGTTTTAATCACGAGTATTTCACGTTAGTTCAGATAAACGCAAAAAGCCTAATAAATGTATTTGCTGTTTTTACGCTAACATATTTATGAAGCACCATAACAGGATTAAAACTTTGACGACTTTGATGAGTTAGACCAGAAAATTAATATCCTGAAAGGCGTCTGGTTTGGTAATTTTAGAAATGGAATAATTATATCCAAGGTTTAAGTGTTTAATTTAAGGGGTTGTAATTTAATAAATTTGTAAATGGTTTCGTCAAAATGATAAATAAAAACATAAAAATACGCTGTTGAATCAAAAGTATGAAAAACTCAAACATTGCACACACAATTAAAAAAATCGAATACATTGAAAAATTTTTTCAGGTGTTATAAATTTGCTTATAAAAATATACCCTTAAACGTTAAGCAACAACACATAAGAATTAAAAAATTTAAAAAAATTGTTTATTGTTATGAATTCTTAGGATTTCTTAATTCGTTACTTAAGTTTAAAAAAACAAACAAAAAACAACTAAAAAAACAAAGAAATGCAGAAAATCAAAAAAATAAATTCAAAAAATGTATTTTTAATCTATATCAAATTACACCATTTACATTAAAATCCTTCTGAGAATTTCCTTTATAAATATATATTTAAAGGTGGATAATCTAATATCAGTACGAGTCTGCAGTATTAAGCAGTGTTTATGAGAAAATCTGTCCAGCGAGAGACGTGTCTTGCTTAAAACAATACTTAAAACTTCTCTTATAGCTAAAAATGTGATGATGAATGGCAATTATTGTAAAAATTTGATGAATGGCATTTGCATTTTGAATTTAATAATGAACACCAAAAATAACATTATAAAAAAAATTCACTTCAAATTACTGTCGCAAGTGAAATATTTAGTATATAACCCCGAACAAACTTCTTTTTTAATGCTGGACTGATATCAATCCAGCGTTTAGAAATGTAGTTGTTTTTGTACCAAAAACGTATATAGGAATAGCCTCTAACGTGCGATATGTGATCATTGTATGATTTTTAACAAATTTTTAAAATTAATAACCTTAAAGTTAGGGGTACGGGGTCTTTAAACCCGCAAGTAGGGAACTTGGAGCTATCGAAAAAATTTGTGACTTTTTTTAGGCTTTGCTTAGGCTTAGTTATAGGTTTTAGCGATTTTTATTTTCGGCTCCAAGTTCCCTAGGCTCCATCGACTCTAAACCAAAGTTAGGTTCAACTTCATTTTAAAAGAATGTAAGAATTTGTAAGAATTTAAAACATATTATAAGATTAAACAGAGTGGAGTAGCTCATCACGTGGCAGGAGCTCCGGAACTCCGGCCGGAGATCCCGAGAACGATATTGAATTGCTATTTTATACGCTTCAACTGTCCCAAATCCAGCCGTGATAAGCGAACGCGCGGGATTATAGTTATATAACAGCTTGCCGGAAACTACGTCGGAAGTCAAAAGGCGTCTAATAATTTAACAAGGCTGAATGTAATTAAAGCGGAAAGGAGAAGTGGAATTTCTTTTTTAGATTTAGCCGTCATCGCGTCTTCAGTAATAGCGAATAGCCGCGTTAAAAAGCCTGATTCACGTCTCTATAAATTTCCACCATCCATTCTCCGCACTCCTGACAGAGAAAAGAGAAGAACCGGAGGGAAATTCCCTTGGACAGTTTTCCAAACGGGCAATTAACGGAGTCAAAAGAACGTGGATCATGGCAGTTTTTTTTATCAGCTGCTAATTGACTTCCACTGGGTTCTAAAAAAATAAAAGCGAAATAGCTGGCGTACCCGTCTATTGAGAAGAGTTGACATTTTTGCAATGTTACGAGAAAAAAGTTAAGGCTGGTTCATACTTATGTAAAAACGTCCTTTGGACAAAGTTCAAAGGACGTTTTTACATACGTTTATACGTTGTATTTGTCATTTGGACATTGTCCAAAGGACGTTTTTACATAAGTATGAACCAGCCTTTAGCCTTGTGAGGCTCACGAGACTGACACCTTACAAAAATTTTCCGGGCAAGGAAAATTTTGTGGTTAATTTTGAGTGCGAAACCCGGACCGGGGTGACATGTTCATGTTTATCTTTATTAATGCCAAAAAAAGACAATTTTCTTGAAAAAAAAACAACACATAATATGTAAATATTAGAATTTGGGAAGGTAAAAATAACATGCTTGGGAGGAGTTTTTTTATTTAAATATTAAGGCATAGTTTTAATATGTAACTTTGTTTGCACACAATATGGTAGAAGAATATATTCTATTGATTCACACCTACATTGTATATGTGCTATTTAATTGCTTCAAATTTTATTTCAGTTTAGTTTAGCCCATTTGTATAAAAATTTTAAAATTCGTTTTTTGGTTATAAAAGCATTAAATTTTTTGCGAGTTTTTTAAATTACTACAATAAAGTTTTAGTTAAGTTTTAGGTGTCGCTTAGGCTTAAGTTCGCTTACGTTTTTCGAAACAAATAATTGTCAAATCGAAAAGTTTATCATGGTTAAATTTAGCTTGATTTTTAGGTTTTGCTAAGGCTTACGGAAAAATGTTTTTGATCCACGTCTTTAGAAAGTATGTTAAGACAAAATTTTTGGGAACCCTTCTAAAGCTATCTCGAAAGCTTCAGACTCCATAGATTTATTCTGTAAACGACTACTCTAGACTTTTCGAACCGTATTTTTAAACAAAATAATTTTAACATTTTAACATAAGATGAAGTTTTCTTAACACAAAACATTTTAAAATGTAAATCTTAAAGATTCATTTTAAAGATTTAATTAAAACTTCAAAATTAGGGAAGTTTTAAAAATCCTCTCAGTCCATGTTTCTTGTAATCCATTCGGTTTCATTTCCGCAGTTTATCCGTAGGAAAAAATATTTATTCGCCTGTCCGTAGGAAAAAATATTTATTGATTAAATAGGTTATCAATCAAATTAAAATATCGTTTTAAAATCAAATTATCGTTTTCCGCTACATTTTGACCAAAAATAAAATTTTAAAACCTTAAAACCAGCCCGCAATTAACCCAGCCTCGCGAAGCTCGAAAAAAATATTTCCAGCCTCACGAGGGCGTAGTGTCTTGGAAATAACCTGATCTCTAAAATAAATTTTAATGTTTTAAAATGTTTTTTTTATAAAATCACTTTCCCGGCTTTGTTCTATTAAATATGTAGCCGAAGATTAACAAAAAAAGATTACACACATGCTTTAAGACCAAAAATGCTCTCATAAGGGCCTCACGAGGCTTTCGTAAGGCTGGCCTCACGGGGCTAACTTTTTTCTCCCTGCAATTTTCGGGTTTTTTTTGTTAGCCTGTTTGAACATCGAGACTAGCGGTGAAAAGGGCTATATGAACCTATCTAGTGCAGAAAAATTCTACGAGCGGTGTCGCACTGGCACTACCGTGCGGTTTCGGATGAAAATGAATTACTTTTTTTACTCATATAATTGAGAAATTAAGAAAAGTAGTAAATGAGTCCAGTTTTTTCATCATTTTTTTTCGCAATGTTTTTAAGCTATTTTTTGTATAGGCACCTTGCACTGGAACTCGATTTATACATGAAGTATGCAATAAACATCGCGAGTCACCATAATGGACAATTATACCGTATCTCCTACTTATCTTTCGTAGTATGCAGATCAACCGATCAAATTACGCGCGCTTTCGAGGGTTGATCTGCATACTACAAAAGATAAATAGGAGATACGGTAATTATCTATTATGGTGACTCGCTATGTTTATTGCATACTTTATGTAAAAATTGAGTTCCAGTGCAAGGTAGTTTTTTGTAAGCAAACATTTAAGTTATTTAAAAAAGAAATAGATTTTTAAAATGTCATAGCCAAACAAAACCGAGCTGACTTTAATGACTTACAGTATTAGATCGAACTATCTAACAAAAAAACCATCTAGAATTTTCAGCTAAAACGGTCTAATCTTAAAAATTAA
>JASAMX010022216.1:0-35487 GCA_030248175.1 Microlaimidae sp. YZB2_3
AAAGCAGTCTTTGTGCTGCAACTGGTTGATTCCAGGATGTTTATTTTGGCAGTAGCTAACTTGCATCTGCAAGTAGTTCGAATGTTTATTAAAAGTGTTTTGTTATAATGTTTTATCTTAAAAGCAATCTGTGTGCTGCACCTGGTTAATTCCAGGATGTTTATTTTTGCAGTAGTTAACTGCATCTGGAGTAATCCAGAATGTTTAATAAAATTGTTTTGTTATTATGTTTTATGTAAAAGCAGTCCTTGTGCTGCAGCTGGTTAATTCCAGGATGTTTATGTTTGCAGTAATTAGCTGCATCTGGAGTAATCCAGAATAAAAGCAGTCTTTGTGCTGCACCTGGTTAATTCCAGGATATTTATTTTTGCAGTAGTTAACTGCATCTGGAGTAATCCAGAATGTTTATTAAAATTGTTTTGTTATTTTGTTTTATCTTAAAAGCAGTCTTTGTGCTGCACCTGGTTAATTCCAGGATATTTATTTTTGCAGTAGTTAACTGCATCTGGAGTAATCCAGAATGTTTAATAAAGTTCTTTTGTTATTCTTAAAATCAGTATTTGTACTGTACCTGGTTAATTCCAGGATGTTTATTTTTGAAGTAGTTAACTGCATCTTGAGTAATCAAGATTGTTTATAAAAAGTGTTTTGTTATAATGTTTTATCTGTTTAGCAGTCTTTGTGCTGCACTTGGTTAATTCCAGGGTGTTTTTGCTTGCAGTATGTAACTGCAGCTGGTGTAATCCAGAATGTCTCTTTTTTATAATTTAAAATTTTACCATAGTGTTAAATTACATAAATTGGTGTAATGCTTGTTAATGTATAAGGTTTTTATTTGTTTACTAAATTTAAACTTTTTGTTTATAATATGTAATTGTGTATATATTTTTGTGCAAAAAGTTGTTAGGTAACTGAGTGAGAATCCGTGTATTTAACTAAAGAGGGCAGCACGGAGACGTCTTAAACTTATGCCCGAAACGCCATAGTTTGTAGGTATATTATGTAATAGTTTTATTTTATGTTAGTTGTATAGTAGTGTTTTGTTAAAAAATTGTAATTGTGTTTGCATTAAAACAGAGGTCTTATGATTATTACAAATAAGTTTTGCACTACATTTATCTTCTATGCCTTGTTTGTTATATAATTTTATATTTTATTTTTATCCAGTAAATTAAGTTTGTTCTATAAATAATTAGCTCCTGTGAGCATTTCAATAGAAATAATATTGCCGATTATTTCCCACACGTAAACAAATAAGAAAATCTAGTGTAAAATTGAGCTGTCTGTCTGTGTTTCTACAAGTTTTTTGGTACAAATGAGCTATAATTTAACGCAATTAAAGCTAAATAAACGTCTAGTGACAAGTGGCGCTGCAAACAAAAAAGAAAAGTTCAGTGTATTATTAAGTAAAAAATTACAAAAAAACAAGAATTGAAATCAGATTAAAAAACAATGTTAAAATAATACTAAAATAAAATTTTGTGCTAAAATCGGCTTTATTGTATTTTATGCCGTATAGTGATATTAAAAAACAAAACAGAGGCGAGGCTCTAAGGTTCCTAAAAGCCCGGCTCTTCGCTTTCTCGACTGTTTTTTTGTGATTATCTCTCACAAGTATACCTTTGGCACTTTTTTATCTCGCTATTTGGCTCTTTACTTAGGGTAACTGACTTAATTTCGGCCACGCCTTAATTTCGGCCACCAATTTAGGGTGTTAGAAAATTGAATTTTTTTCAAAACACAAGAAGGCTAGAACAGAAATAGCTGGATGTATGTTAAATAAAATGTTTTTGCCAAGTTTTTTATTCATTTGTTTCGGCATTATTATCATTTCCATTGAAAAAACCACATTTTTGTGATTTTCTGGAATTTTGGCATGTGTTTAAACTGCATCAAATTTGAATTGAGACAAATTATGACCCTGAATTAAACACTTTTAAGTGGTCAAAATAGTTAGTTTTCATATTTTTATGTTTTCTTCCAAAGAAGATTCCAATGCATTATACTAACTGCGCATTTTCAATTTACGGTAATTTCGGCCACCCCGAGACTTCAAAAAGCTGCCATTCTTTTGCCGTATACAAATTAAGGGTATTACTGTACTTTTAAAAAAATATTTTTGTTTATGTTTGTTTGCGCGTTTGGTTATTTAGAAAGTTATACTGTGTCAAATTTAATAAAAAATAATTTTTTTAGAACAAAAATATAAATTAAATTTCAGTTTTTATTTTTTTTTTTGTTTTTGTTGATTTTGTATTTTGTGTGAGAAAAAAACTTTTAAATTCAAGATTGAAAACAAAAAACTTATTTCTCTATTATTATTTACTTAGTTTTTAAAATTCCTTAATTAAAGCATCAAAACATCTTCAATCAAGGATCTCAAAAAAATTTTTTTTGGGGTATGCCCCTCAAATAGCCCCGTTTTTAGCGGTTTTAGTACTAGGAACTAGGACCCTCCGAGAATTTTAGGGGGGTGTCACGTGTCAGGGGTACCCCCAGATTTTAGGAGGGGGGTTGGCGGCTAAAATCAGGATTTTTGGGGAGTCGTGTAACCCCCCACGCCCCACCCTTGCTCACCTATGGTGAATAGTCATATAGTGAACAGACCTGTGCTCCCCCCCCCCCCGGGGTTTTATTAGGGGGGGTAGCAATTCCAAAAAGGGGGGGCAAACAGGGGAGAAAAAGAAAAAAATGGGAAAAAAATGAGAAAAAAAAGGGAAAAGGGACAAAAAAGCGAAAATAAGGTAAAAGTAGGTCTAAAATGGCTTAAAAAACATTAAAATAGGCTAAAAATGCAAAAAAATTGCGATGATGGCGTCATCATAGGTCAAAAATAACGTTATAATTTTGGGGTATTTTTCATTTTTTGGCGGGGAAGGGGGGGGGCTAATTCTCCAATAAAACCGGGGGGGCATTTCCAGACCTCGCACAGGTCTCAGTGAATATACCAAAAATCAGTTTCAAAATGGTTTCCTTACCCAACCGATCGCTTACCACGATATGAATACCAATGCTTCAAAATATTGTGTAAAGTAAATTAAAATGTCAGGTTATTTCCCTTGGCGGAGGGATGCAGTCAAAAGGATAACGTAGAGAATATCTGTGCGGGTTAAAGTTATTTAACTCTCCGTTTACATCAATAGACTGGTAGAAATTTCTCAAAAAATATTCAAATGCGTAAAAAAAGTTATTTTCTTGGCGGAGGGATGCAGTCAGATATGAAATATCAGAGATAGGCAAGGGTTGGTGTGGAATTATACCCCTGCTTAACTTTTGTAACGTCTTGTTTATCCTTAAAGTTGACAATTTTGGTTTGTCTAATCGTTTTTTTGTGTTTTAGGAGTTTTTTTTGTTTTTTTTTAAAACCTAAAAGGTGGCCGAATGTTTTTTTGCTGTTTTTGGGTTAAAAATATAAAAAACTTAATGGAATGGAATAAAATTTTTACCATGCTTTCTTTAAAGTTGGTTGGCTGTAACAAAATCCATTTTATGCTGAAATAGTTTTTTCACCAAAAAAATTTTCAACAAAAAACACGTGTTATTAAAACTTGTTTTTTTAAGGTTTTGACATAATTATTTAAAGTCTTGCTAATAACTATTAAAGTTTCCAAGCGGGCAAAAATTAAGTTATATGTACCAAGAACAATACCTAAGGATAAATTTGCAACCTTTAGAAATTTTTATTGTTAGTTTAAGCAATAGTTATGGCCAGTTTTTTGTAGGTGGCCGAAATAAATGGCACGCGCCTTAATTTCGGCCACCTTAAAAAAAAAGTTTAAACCCTCACTGATTTTTAAGTGTAACAGAAATATTCAAATTTTGCACTGGAATAACAAATATAGGTATTGTTTGATTTTTAGGCCAAATTTTGGCTTGATTGAAAAAACCAGAAAAAACTTATCCAAAAAAATAAAAAAAGGTGGCCGAAATTAAGTCAGTTACCCTACATACGCCGCTTTTTTTCCAATTTTCCCAGTTCTTAACGCCAACATATGTCTATAGTTCTAGTTTTAGTTGAGTTCTAGTTTTCTAGTCTTCATTTGTCTTCTGACCCATTATTATTCGGCCTGAACTCGCCCGTGACGATTTTCGGTCGGCCTGGGAATCTTTTATCAGGCTACCACTAAAAATTTATTAAAAAAGTCTATTGCGGGACATTTTGCATTCTAAAAACATTAAACTCGCATCCTTGGTTTCACTAAGAATTTAAGCTTTGGCCCATTTTCTGGATGATTAACCAACAAGCTAAATATCGTGGCTTGTTGTGCAATGAGACAACCCTTGCGTGACGTACTGAAAAGTCGCTCAAAGACCGACTCCCATCAAAGACACCCCAGAGCTAAAAACGAGGGTATCATTATAATATCGTTGTAATCCGTTTTGTTTGGGGATTTTTTTGTGCTACTTGTTCGGCCTTGCATATCTGGTTAAGCAAAATAAATTATAACTTTTTAAAATACTAATTCACTTCTATAGGTAAACAACACGTGGTCGGTTTGTTTTTTTAGGAATAAAACAGGGGAACATTTAGTATAGTAACTAATCAAGTTAAAGCATTAGGGAAACTGACTTAAATTCCGCCAGGGCTTAATTTCGGCCATCTGCTGTTATTTTTGCTGCGTGCATGGTTATAAAATAAACTGCGTATAGCTAGATTGAGGTCATGATGATTTATCCAGCCGAACGCAGATTATTTCATAATTTTACGCACTGCAGAGATAACAGCCGGTTTCTACCAGGGGCCAAATTTACTAGACGCACTTATAAACAAGTGTTACTAACTTCTTAGTGCCACTAGGATTAGGGCAACATTAAGGGAAGGTGAGAAACTTTATTTACTAGACTTCCCTAATCTTAGTGTCACTTAAAGCTACCCTAATCTGATTCGCAAAAAAAATAAAAACTTAGGCAATTATTTTTAAAATCGATTTTTCAGATTTGAAGGAATACAAATACAACAAAACTTTAATAAATAAAAAGCCCACTAGCAAAGCTAACAGGGAAAGTTAAATTTTTTTTTAAAATCATTATATTTCCTAAATAATCAATACAAACGCTTCTGGCCAATACGTATTAAAAATTTTGTATCATGGATTACTCTAGTAATGGACAGCAAACAGGAAATCGGTAGCACGCAAAACCGTCGACTTTAATGCCAAAATTTTGAAAAAATTGACACTTTTTAAAAACTTATACAACCCTGTTTCCTATTTATTAGTTTATAAATAGGTGTTTTTGTTTTGAAATTTTTCATAAATTTTTAGATTTTTAACATTTTGAATAAAATAATATACCTAAAACATTAATGTTTTATTTTCAAAATGTTGATATAGCTAAGGGTTTATAACTAGATATAACTAATAGGTAGGATTTATAACTAGGAATTACTAATAGGTACTGTCGTATGAATTTATCAACTTAAAACAAATTTAAAATTCTGATTTGTAATTATTTTTTAAATAATCCAATTTTGAGGTGATAATCGTTGGATTTAAACAAAACTAATGCTGATCTCGATATAAAACTCAATAAGTAGTTTTTAATTAAATTTGATGATGTTTATTATTACGACTCCGGTGTGCTTTAATTCACCTCAGGTGGCCATAACAGGGTTGGAGGCTTTTTAACTTTAACAAAAATTACACATTCGAGAACTTCCCCCAGATTTTTAGGGTATTTAATATATAAATTTTCACCGGACAAGTGGGATATTAATTAATGTTGTTGTTTAAAATCCTGCTGTACCCATCATTAAAAATTTCAAAAGCTTTGGGAATGCCCCTCTTGCCTTAAAATTTGAAGAAACTCAGCTTTAAGGTGGCTCAAGTGGGAACAGGAAAGGTTGGTAACTCCCAAAATTTTAAAACTGCCGACACCCCCCCTGAAATTTGGGGGTACTCCCGTAGTTGGGCAGAAAGGGGGTTGGGGATTTCTCCCCTCCCCCTTCAGAAAAAAATCCCTAAACTGCGGACACCGCCTTCCCCCTTTTGCCGCTCGAACTTTGGGGCTCATCGACCCCCCTTCTAAAACTTGGTGGGTCTCAATGCTATTTAAAATTGGTTATTTGGGGGATACTTCAAAATTTTTTTGGACACCCCTTAAAATTCGGTGCAAGGGGGTATATCCTCCAAAATTTAGAAGGCTTCCCATCTATGGTAGGACGATCAGTCATCATTATGTAAAGAAAGCTGTGGTTAAGAGTTTTAACAATAAAAGAATCTCAAAATTCTAAGAATCCGTGAATTACGTTTCTGCTTCTGAATGATGCAACTCTTATAAATTATTATCATTTTTAGTTTGAACTGAAACAGGGCTAATTTTGGCTCAAAAATTGTCGACGTGAACGTGAATATAACCTATAAAATCTGACCAAGTTTTATATGGGTCACCAATATTGGTCCAGCGGCCTCTTCAACTATAAAATAAAACTAAAAACCTCGAAATTGTTTCAAATTGTTTTCACCTATAAAACTTTTGGAAAAAGTGCGGCTAGAATTTTTTAGAAAATTTCCGAAAAAAATAGAATAACTATTGCGTTGAGTCCAACTAACTAAAATCGCGGTAAAAAAAATGCGCGCGTAACGATTTACCTCCCCCCCCCATATTTGTTGGATTGTTCCGAGTAAAAATGCGCAATTTATGTAAATCACAGGGAGCGCAACAAGTTGCGCACTTTTTACTTTGCATTATGTATTGTTTCAAGATAAAAAATAGTTTTATCGAAATCCCATATTGTATTTAATGAAATTGATTTTTTTAGTAAATTATTTTTAATGTTTTTTTCCAAAATATACAACAATTTTTTTGCAAAACGGTTACTTTGTTGTTAAATATTTAAGTTAGGGACGCTTTTGGGGAGGTACCCACCTCCCTAGCGTTTTCCCACTTATCCGCTAGTGTCACTTACCATTAGGGATTCTAGTAAATACAACACTTCACTAAACTGCTTAGGGACACTTGCCAGCTAGTGGCCCTAAGCTGTTAGGGCGTCTAGTAAATTCGGCCCCAGTTTCCTATTTCTGCTCCAAGTTCCAGGGCTTAGAAAAAACCTGTTATATTATTTTTCCTGTTATATTATTTTTCAACGACTTTGAACGGTTTTGTACTGTACGGATTACTGCAACTTTAAATGGTTATTTATACAAAATTTTAAGAAGTTTTATTATTTCATTCAAAGGACCAAACTGGGATTGTTTCTAACCAGTTTTTTGGATTTTGTGTTTTTGGCAGTTTGTGGTTGAATTATGTTGGTTGATCTCGTAATTCGGTACTTCAATCATCTAAAAAATTACCTTAAAACTTGGAATAATGTGAAGTTGGATAAGTTTTTTATGCAACCATGTACTCTCTAAATTTACTTTGTAATTTTTGGAACCGAGACAATGATTGTTACTTTACAACACTAATAAAAATTATTGTAATCTAAGCAAATAATTGTTACTTTTTAACTAATTACTTACTAATTACTTATTATTACTGGTTTTCCAAAAATTACCTTGTTAAAAAAATGTACAAATTTTGTCCCGGTTCAAAATTCCAAAAACAGGCTTTTGGAAATCCATTAAGTAGATTTAGAGAGTACGAGAATAAACAGTAAAAATAAGAACTCCCTGTGATTTGTTTATGTTAAAGTACTTTATTTTTTATTTGTAATCTTTATAGTTTTTTTGCCGATTTATAAATTAATATGTGTACCCATTTTTTGAAAATTTATGTTAACATAAAAACTTTTCTGAATTTTTTATGTGATTTTAAGAAAAATATTGGTTATATCACTTTTTATCGAAAGTCAGTCTGACGTATTTTGCTTTGGTTTTTTTACTAAGTCACGTAAGAAATAATTTGCCAAAGCATGGTTGTCACGCAGCTAATTGGTCATTTCGTATGATGTTTATTTCAGTGATAGTACGTTCAGCAGTTTTGGTGCGATTTTTTAACAAAAAAAAAGATGCTTCCAAAGTTACAAACGCACTTTGCAATTAAACCGTATGCAAACTATTTCTTACGTGACTTTGCGCATTTATTTTATTAAAATTGCAATGTTTTTTTATAATCAAGAAAAACCATCTAAAAAAGTTATTTTTTTGAGCAAGCAAATAATAAATTTAACAAATAATCAAAATAGAAAATTACGTGGGATCATTTTGTTTGCTAATTATAAATACAAAAAACATATTGGTTTAATTGCTTCGTTTGATTACAGTATTAATTCGACTATTAAACAACAAAAACATTTAAAAATTTTAACAGAAGCGGTTTTATAATAAAGATCAAAACCTGTATCTTATTAATTATTCATCAAATTACTTAATTTGGAATCCAAATGCAAATTTTTTAAGAGCTATAGTTGGTTAATTTTTGTGTATTTTGTGAAAAGGTGGAATTAAAAAAATCGGCGTTCTCATTACCGCACAATTTTATTTGCTCTCCTCATGTTTCCTTTCTAATTTTTGACGTCAGCAATATATAATTCAACCATAAAATGTTGTTTTTTTAATAAGCAAATAATTAAATTTAATAAATAAGCAAAATAGAAACTTACGTGAGGTCATTTTGTTTGCTAATTATAATTACAACAAACATACTGGTTTAAATTCTTGGTTCCAATGATACAAAAGTTTTAAGGATAGCCGGTAAAATTATTTGAATGTTAGTGTAATGAAATTTTTATGATTTTGCAGTTTTATTAAAATCAAAATTTAATTATTTGCCTTGTTGTTATTTATTTTATAATTTTCTTTCTTATTGTAATGTAAATACATTTTTATTGCCTAATCTTTATGATACTTTAGTTTTAATAACAACTAGCCTTGAAAAATGCTCTAAGAATAGAGCAGGAAAAAGGGGCGATTTTTCCCCGGGCGTATGTTTAGACAGAAAAGATGTGGACTAGTCTGAGATGGACATTATGTGGACTATAGAAAATTTGCATTTGGTTTGGGCAGCTGCTCATTAAATAAAAACTAGCCTATTAAAAATGCTCTAAGAATAGAGCAGGAAAAAGGGGCGATTTTTCCCCGGGCGTATGTTTAGACAGAAAAGATGTGGACTAGTCTGATGTGGACATTATGTGGACTATAGAAAATTTGCATTTGGTTTGGGCAGCTGCTCACCAAATAAAAATTTCTACCACACGATAATGATTTGTTTATACATTGATCTAATCACACAGCACTGTTGCATTTTTTTTAGTTTGATGAAATGTCAAATGAAAAAATCATATTCACAGCAATCTTTGACAAGCGCGAAATCGCTACTTTTTCAAATGTATAGTTGTTTCTTACACATACAAATATAGCCTTCTAATTGAAAAAGGGGCGATTTCGGGCTTGTCAAAGATTACTGTGAGTATAATTTTTTCAATTGTCATTTCATCAGATTAAAAAAATGCAATGTAATGCAATGTAACTAAAGAAGTGCTGTGTAATTAGTTCAATGTATTATTATTAATCATATGGTAGAAATTTTTACTCAGTGGGCAGCTGGCCAAATCAAATACAAATTTCTTATGGTGCATTCAAAATAATTAATAAAAAATAAAAATAAAAAGAAGGCCGAAATAATAAGAAAGAGTATAATAATATATAACCACAAACAAACACAAATGTTAAACGTTTCTGTGCTTCTCTGGACGTGTAATGGACAAATGAGCAAAGTAGTTTCGCGTCATCAGCAGAGGCTACCATACTTATTTTACAACTAGAAACAAGCTGAAATTTTTTATAAAACCATTGTTAGCACAATGTTTAAAAATCTTAAGTGAAGAATGAAAAAGCATAATATGCATAAAAAATTGAAATGAATTTTGGCAGCAAGGCTTTAGCATGTGCAACTAGGGATCGACCAGAGCAGAATTATTGCTGATGCCGGGGCCGGGGCCGGGGTAGCAAAATTTTGATTTGCCAGTGCCAAGGGCGGGGTAGAAAATTTTGTATCGACCGGGGCCGGGACCGGGGCAGGCTAAAAAATTCGCAGAATTTATAATTTTGGTCGTTTTTTTTCAAAAACTCTAATTTTTCTACTGTAAATTATTTGTTTTGCATAATTAATAGTCAAATTTTAGTCGCATTTTAAGCACTTGTGTAAGTAGGAAAACTAATTTTTTTAATACACAAAGTTTTTTTAAGCAGAACAAAAAAATATTTCAATATTTCGATTCTTTTAAACCTTAAATTATTATTTTATTTAGTATACACTACTGTTGCAAAAAATTAATGATTTTTGATTATTTTCAGAAAAAGTAAAAGTAATTTAAAAAAAATTTAATTAAATTAAAGTAAGAGTAAAAGTAATTTATGATATTTTAATTTAAGTAAAATAAAAATGAAAGTAACGTTCAAAATTTTATTTAAATAAAGTAAAAGTAAGTCCTATTTTTTAAGTAAAAGTAAGAGTAAAATTGTAATAAGTTATTTTGAAACGGAGCAAAACGTCGAATTTTTGGAGCTCTAGAGCTCTGTTCTAAAATGTTTTTTTCTATTTTTATGCATAAATTTTCATTTTATTAGAGTTTTTAGTCTAAGTAAATGGTGTTTAGCGTGTTAGCTGCTTAAAAAACTCTCTTCTTATACTTATTTTGTAACAAGCCCATAGGAAATTTACTTGTTGATATTACTTAAATTTTGCTTAAATTAGTTTAAGTATTTGTAGGAAAAAATCCGAGTAAAAGTAAAAGTAAGTGAAATTTAACCCTTTAGTATTCATTTCGCTGCAAAACCGCAGAAGGGATTCCACGCCACTGCTGCTCAATATTAAACTTCGTCAACAATCGTTGAGAGCCACAGAGTTTAACAAACTGCAGAATTGACTCAATATACCCCAAGGTTCCTGCTTGAGCCCATTATTTTTCTCCTTTTAAGTTGACTAACTCGGCGACAAGACACCTAAGTACACTAAACTTTTCTGCTTTGTTCATTATACAATCTTTCTTACTCAACACGACAAACCCAAAACTATACAATCAAATATGCAATCAACAATGGGCCATCTCCAACATTGGGCGCAAGAAAAGTTGCTTGAGGTCAACTTATCCAAAACAGGGTCAATAGCATTCACCCTAGCACTTTTAAAGACAACTGACCAAATTCAACCTGTTAATTATTGCCCAACTGAAATCCCCCTTAAAACGCAAGTAGAGTTATTGGAGTTATTATGGACCGGTTGCTTACGTGGAAATTGCAAATTGACAGAATCATCAAAAATGTAACTAACATTTATACAACTTTTGAAGATTAGCCGGAACAGATTAGCGTCTCGGCTATAATGAACTGCGAAAACTGTACCTAACTATTATAAAACCAACCCTCACATATGCAGCAGGCTCTTGGTCAGCAACAACCTCTCAAACACAATTAGATAGACTTGAACATCACCAAAATAAAGCTTTACGTCTAATCACTGGAATGCTAAGCAAAAGCAAACATCAATTGATGCCTTACAATGCCAAACTAATATTAGCCCAATTCGATCATCATGCAGCAGAAAAACTGCTAAATCTTATCATAGAACACAAAGCCTTCCTACTAATCATTCACTCCACTATGCTTTTGATAACTATTAATATTTACCTCCAAAACATGCAGAATTCATAAAAGAAGAAGCTTCTGGTATGGTGATCTCATATCACAAGACTTTGAATCAGCTTTAACAGCTAGAATCCCATTGAAAATGAATACATATCCTACCAATCCGCTTAATTTAACTCTAAAACTAATTAAAACAGAAACTTTCTCAATCCAGGCAGACCACAAATTAACATCTGTATACAACCCAAATAACTGGATATACATTTTTGCAGATGCATCTAAACGATCCACCAACTATGCTGGAATTGGGATGATCTGTGGTTATCACAACAACCTATGTTTTTTCTACAAATCTCAGAAAGAAGACCAACTCTGGGACATATCAGACCTAGAAATGAAACTACAGCCACCCAGAAGCTCCAACACAAATTACTCACAAATGAAATTCCTGAAAACATAGACCAGGTACGTCTATTATCCGACAGCTTATCATCAATATTATCACTACAATGCGCATTAGAAGGTCATCAAATTTCAACTACCTTATGTAATACATGCATCACCGGTTTCCAACTGTTTTTATCAACGCCCAATAATCCAATCACCAAGATAGTAATCCAATTTGTTAAAGGATACATTGGAATCGAAGGCAATGAATACGCAGATCTACTGTCCAAAAATGCTACATCTGAGTGTCCAGAACTAACAATTCCTTTTGAAACAGTAAAATCAGTACTAAAACAAGGTTCAAACAACTTATGGAAAATACAATTATTAGAAAGTAAATCTAAAACGGCAAGACTTTTAACAAGAGCCTTCCCCACAAGAAACCGGAAAAATGACCCAATCCAATACCTAGACCGAAAAGAGCCAATCAGCGTTCTAAAAGTACACATGAACTCTTTTCCTACCCAACAAATCCTTACTAAAACTAGCAAAATTACTTCAAGGCAATGCAAATTCTGATAGTATCAAAAAACTATTAGGCACATGATTCGCAAGTGTGAAGTCACAAGCAATGTTAGAAATAAAACATGGCCTAACTTAACAATAACATTAAAACAAAAATTATTTCAATCTGCCACTGAATGCCGAAAGACAATTCAATTTCTTAAACAAACTGACCGACTTGAATAAGGTAAACTAACCTTTAGTTATCTTACACTCAACTTGCACTTATATCTATGTCTTTCTACCTCTGTTTCTTTGATCTTTTTATGCTATCTAATTATCATATTATTATTTAGTTTACCTTAGTTTACAATTTTTTTTTGTTTTTTTGATTATTTCCTTTTCAATATTATTATTTTATATTATTATCATACAAAAAATATAAAACTCACATCTTCTCCCTACAATACCCTAAAAGGGATAGGGCCTTGAGTAAAATTCTATATCAACAACAGTGCTGATATAAGATATTAGGCGGTCATATGGAATATCCATTGCCGGCCCGCTTCTGCTATAAAAAATGCTTTTATTAATTTAAAATTATAAAGATCTTTATGAAATAGGCCACTGGAGTTAAAGTATTTTCATACGGGGAGTATGTTTTGATTAAAAAACCAAAACGTGATAAAGGAACTAAAATCAAAATTGGATGCCCATATAAAAAAATTATTTGACATTAGCAAAATTTTTTTTTATTAGAATAAATCAAATATTTTGCTAATTGTAGAAATGTAACTCTAAATCTAAAAAATGCTAGTCTTCAAGAATATTATTTTGAAGAAACATCTTTTTTAGAATTTCACTTAAATGCCTCTATTCAACATTTTTCGGTCTAAACATGCAGGAGTGGTTAAAACGCACCTTTTTATTTTAAATTGTTAGAACATTTTTAAAGCTTCATTACCATTTTTTTAAATCAAAAAATAATTTTTATTTTTGTAAAAGGTAAAATAGTTTAAAATAATTAAATTATTGCTAGTAAGAGCGACTATGTTTGCTTTCTAGCGTGTTTCAAGTAGTTAGTTTTAGTCATTTTAATCAGATACCTTATTTTTTAGTAAAAAATCATAAAATCAATGTCACGTGAACTTTTGTAATGAAATTGTTTTTGTGATTTTGCACTACTTTTTGTAATTTCTCTCGATATTTATCAAAAACATACGGTCCAAGAAAATTTTCAATCATATACGTTTTTGAATGAAATTGTGCAAGAAAAAACGCAAAATTTCTAATGCACACGACTTTCTGTGCATGTACCACTGATTTCTTACGCAGAGATTTTTCTTGCTGTCAATACTCGCTTTTTTGTGTAGTGGTCTTCGCAAAAGTGGAAGAAAAGTTCCCATGTGCACTGCAAAACACTAACACTGTGTTAAAAATTGCGTTAAAAATTAATTTAAAAAAAAGAGAAGTGCGCCTATGAAATAAAAAAAATGGCGGGTTTTCTGTATTAAAGTCGCGCAAATTCAAATTTCCAGCAAATTTTTTGTTTAAAAATTAGGTTTTCACCAGTTTTGAGTTATATATGCTTACTTTTATTAAAAATATAATTACAAATCCTTAAACTAAATTAGCAAATAAAAAAAAAAACAAAACAACTAAAAACCCCACACTCTGACAAAAAATGACCGGGATACAGCCGCTGAGAAAAAGGCGGGGGCCCCGAACAACCAAACACACAAAACCAGCTCCAAAAAAAAAAAACCAAAAAGGGACGACCCACAAGCACTCTCTAAAAGTTGTTAGCAGTTTCCCTTTGATGTTTTTGCTTAATAGTTGTAAAAACTATTAACAAATGGATCGTATAATTATCTAAAACCCAAACTATTAACTCAAAAATTTATATTCAATAATCTGTAGTTGAACAGTTAAACTAAAACTATTAACAAAATTCAATATTTGGCACATTCCCGAAAATTTCAAAATCATTAACTATTTTTTAGCCAAAACTATAAAATAAAAACCATTAACTGGGGCACGGTACAGAACATCTTCAAAACCATTAACTACTGGTTAACCAAAACTATTAACAAACAAAACATTATTTGGCACGCTTCCCAAAATCTGCGAAACTATTAACTGTTGTTTAACCAAAACTATTAACAAAACGAAACATTATTTGGCACGCTTCCCAAAATCTGCGAAACTATTAACTGTTGTTTAACCAAAACTATTAACAAAACGAAACATTATTTGGCACGCTTCCCAAAATCTGCGAAACTATTAACTGATGTTTCACTAAAACTATTAACAAAACGAAACATTATTTGGCACGCTTCCCAAAATCAGAGAAACTATTAACTTAAACAACAAATTAACCCCAAAACCATTAAGTATATCTTATTATTGGTGTATTATCGTTGAAGGAGTATATCATATTACAATTTGAAACAACCCAAGTGGTCGGTAAAGGCAAATGAATAAAAAATCGGAGCTATATTTAACATTATGTAACAAAACTAATACGTTTTGTCGTTGTCACGTTCGTTATGTTTTTTATTTAAAAGTATTTTTAATAAGTTTTTATGTAAATTCTGAAAATAAATGCTCCTAAATGGATTGCGGAAAAAGAAGCGGAATAATTTGACCGAAATTTGGTTCCGTTTGAAGGTAATACTTTAATTAAATTTAATTCTTTTTGTAGTTGCATTAATGATGTATGCTTGTCCGTTAAAGCTCAGAGCTCTTGATCAGTACTCCAATCTGTGAATCTGAAACTAGAACATTTTCCAAACCTACTATAGGCAATTAAAATTTAGCTGACCTCGATAATTGCTGTATTGAATTGACTATTTGACTATAAAACCATTGAAAATTTTTAACGAAAGTGGCTTAATAATAAAGACCAAAACCCATATTTAAATAATTATTTATCAAATTTCTCAATTTGAAACCGAAATACAAATTTTTAAAAAGTTAAAGTTGGTTAATTTTTGTATATTTTGTAAAAAGGTGGAATTAAAAAAAAATCTGCATTCTTATTTGTTATTTAAAAAAAATACGTCATAACCGCATGATTTTAATTGGTCCCTTCATGTCTGCATACTAATTTTCAGCGTCAGCCAGATATAATTCAACAATGAAACTGCGTGTAAAATAATGATAAAAATGCTGCTAAAATAATAAATGACGCAATCACATTTCAAGTGTAAAAACATAAGATTAAGTTATTTATGTAAGGAACGGGGCTCTAAAGTGTTTTTGGCTTTAAATGGTTATTTATGTAAGAAACGGGGCTTTAAAGTGTTTTTGACTTTAAATGGTTATTTATGTAAGTAACGGGGCTCCAAAGTGTTTTTGGCTTTAAATGGTTTGAGCTCTGTGCTGCATTTTATTTATTTTTGGGCAGAAACATAATTAATAGTATGTACGTTTTTTTAAAGAAAAACTTTGAAACCGTAATTTTGACAAGTCAATACCAAAAAAATAAAAAAAATAAAGTTTTTATCAGAGTTTAGAGAATTCTTTCGTGAAATTTTATATTAATGCAATAATATAGGTTATATTCAGAAAGATCGCTATAGCTGTTAAAAAAATTTTATCACAAAATGTCAAAAAATACAAAATATTTTTTTAGTTTTGGAGTTTCGTCGCAGAAGACCCAACACGGGCAGGTTTTCCACTCCAGAGCAAACAGCGGTTGCCCCAACCCTATACCGCTACCGCTACATCTGCCACAGCCCTGGCTCCAAAAAAAGTCCGTCCAGTAAAATTCTCCATCAAAGTGTTACAAACTTAAGGTTTGTCTCGTTTATTATAATAGTTGATATATTAAACAATTAAACGATACGAAAATATACAAACATCAACGACTAGAGCTAATTAAATAAACCATTACATTTTAAATAAGCAATACTTTTACATGAACACAGTGTTAAAAATTATGTGGAATTTTTCCCAAATATCCGAGCTTTTGTCTTTGGGGCTTGGTGCTCCCCAGCTTTGTTTTTTTATGAAAACACCAATTAATCCTACTGCAACAGAAATTTCGACCGAATTTTAAACATGTAATTTCGACACCATCGCGTGTAAGTTCGTTGCGTTTAGGTTCACCACAATGTCACTGATTTGTTACTGACAGTATGCGATCTTCATAAACGTTTTAGTGTTATGAAAATTTTTAGCCGGTTTTTATCATTTTGACGTTGGAATTTGTTCGATATTAGTTTATATAAATTTTATTATATCATGTTTATTTTTATATTTTCTAAATAACTATAATATCTAAATATTTTGCTGCATTTAAGAAAGATAAACTGGTCAAAATTAGAAATGAGAGGGTAAAAAGTTGTTGTGCTGCTGATAATTTTGCTGCTAATTCATATTAATTTTGTGTTCAAAAACTAAAAAAAAATAAATTTTTTGACGGTTTTAGGATCGAACACCTGTACTCGTCAAAAGAAAATAATTGAAAAGAAAAGAGAAGAAAAAGAGAAAAAAGGGCAATCTTTTATGTTTTTAAAATATTTAAAGGAAAAGTACTTTTAATAAATTGATTTCGTTAATTAATAGACAAAGAATTTGACGCTAGAGAAAGGGCATCGTTAGTAAAAATAGTTTAAGTTTTAAAGTTGGTTTCATTGCGACCATTATTAGTGAAATAAGACCATTTCACCCAAAAACGAACAAGTAAAACAGCATTTTTTTAATTTTGTTGATAGAAACAAGCAGCTGTAAATTTTAAAATTTAATTAAAACAATAATTTAATTTGAAATTCATTTTTGGATAAATAAGATTTTGGAATTTTTCGAGATTATTCATTTAAAACTGATTGTTTTGACTGTTTAAGATGCAAACGTTTGGTTAAAAAACTGCCAATTGGTTCTCTTTATTGTAAGATATTACTTTTATTAACGAATTCATTTATTTAGAAGACCAGTTCCTTAAATGATATTGTGCAAAATGTATTGGGATTCCAAATTAAAAAAAATGTTGAGTAGTGATCTCTTTAGTAGTGGTATTTACTGGGGCTTCAAACTTCCAGAAATGTGAAACTCCATTTTTTGCTAATTTTATGAATAATTAAAGAGTAATGCCATAAATAAACTTTTTTTGTAAACTAAAATGTTACATAACAACCATAAAAATCGTCCTAAAAATTCAAATAAAATAACTTAAAACAGTTTTAATAGGTTTAATAAGCTTAAATTTACTTATGGGTTGCGAAGTTTCCTCTGTATTAAATGGCCGTATCTTCGATGTTAAATGATATTTAATAAACATTATTAGTTTCCACTTCTTTTTTCCTAATTTTTCTAATAAACTTTGCTCACTTGGAAAAAACGTAGCTCCGTAGCTTCGTTCTTTAAATAAGTAGTTTAAAGCTTATTTAATAAATCTTCAAATGAGTATGATACCACCCCTTGTCACCCATCATACTCCGAATCTCCGCCTGTTTATATTGAAAAAACCTTAAAACCCGTAAAGCACCGCCATTTAAGGAGCATTGTCACATAATTAAATTTTTATATTGCCCAAATCGCACTGTTTTTTAATACAAAACCTACCTACTTCAAATTTAGTATTTAAAATACTCCATACTGAGGCTACAGTATTTTTAAATTTCATCTCGGTTGGTTCAGTATTAAAGGAGCAGTGCGGTTCCGGCGATATAGAAATTTGATTTGTGACAGCGCTCCTTTAAAGGTGCGGTGCGAAGTGAAACTTTTTGCCCTCGATTTTAATATTTTTTGTGAAAACCTTACCCTCGCTTCCAATAGCCCACAAAAATTTTTTCATCCAAATATCTCCAGTGGTTCAGGAGATATAACCCTCAAAATTTGCTTTTTTTCAAAGATTCTGTACGTGAATTATTGCTCAATGGGTAAAAAATTTAAGTTACAAAATATGCGCTCGAAGAAAGCGGCTATTTTCTACTTTAATTTGATACCTTGATTATTAAGATTGACGCAGTGTTTTTCGAGATATTGCATTTCCGGTACAAAAAACCCGGCGATTTTTGTGCTAAAAATATGAATAGTGGGCAATAAATGTGGGGCAAACTTCATCAAATCGCTGCCATCGTTTGGCGTAAATCCACGGTTTTTTGTGTGGTACACATAATATCTGGAAAAATACAGCACCAATTTTAACAATCAAGGTATCAAACTTAACAATCAAGATATCAAATTAAAGTAGAAAATAGGCGCTTTCTTTGAGTGCATATTTTGTTAAATTTTTATACCCATTGAGCAATCTTTTACGTACATAATTGTCGAAAAAAGCAATTTTTGGGGGTCATATTTCTGAACCACTGGAGATATTTTAAGGAAAAAAATTTTGTAGGTCATTGTAGGCATTTTCACCGCATTTTTAGGACTATTTTTATCTTTTATTTTTATTTTTAATAAGTTGGCAAAAAAATTTAAACGATAATCTATGCATTATACCTATTATTTATGAAATTAACAAAAAATTGGGTGAGTTACAAAATTTGCTCAAAGCTTTGAATAGTGGAGCTCTGTTTCGAACTTTGGATCTCAGGGAACATTTTCTCCAAAATTTTTACTCCAAGCGGGGGAGTTCACCTTTGAATGCGAAGGAAAAGAGCTGCACTTTTTCAAACCAATTTGATATTTTTGAATAAACGACCCCATTGATGAACACTGATTGTTTAGAATAAACTTAAGGTTTTTGGTAAACAAATGCCAATTAGTTAATGTATTAAGAATACCAGAAGTTAAAAAATTTTGAAAAAATATTATATACAATTAATAAAAAGACTGAGTCCCATAGATTAATATACAGCTCCCTTTTAAATGACCGAATTTTGGAAGCATACTAACTGTGGCTCAAGTAGTATTAATAGCATTATTGTTACAACGAAGAAAATATAACCTCAAATTTTTTTCAGAGGCACACTGAATATTTGACTTAAATTTTGCAAAAACTTGGGTATATGCAACTGTTTTATATCAAAAAACCTTTATTTTCTGTGGTAGATTTTCTTCTAAGCGATTTCTACAACAGTTTTAGTTTGTTTTTTTTCAGTGCGAATAAGAAGACTTCCATGCTTTTTGCAGGAGAGGTTCTACAGTGAATAATATAGATCACTATTTTTTGTAACGAAAATTTTTGCGCAAAAAACTAGTAATAAATGCACGAAAATTCGATTATACTAAAATATTGCATGTATGCTGATTTTTTTTGCAGATTTTAGTGAACAAGCCAACATTTTTCTTTGGTTATGTATTAATTGTATAATATTTTTATAAATCTATATTTTGCTAAATTGTTAAAAATTATCTGGGATGAATGAAATGAAATATTTTGTCCTATACACGAGCAAGTTGGCATAACCTTTGATGTAGAGGGGTCGGAAATCCGAAATACGCTTTTTTACCACACATTTTAAAGTGCTTTTTACCAATATCATTTGTCGATTTTGACGAAAAAATAGAAAAAAACCCAATATTGCTCAAAATTCTGTTTTTGCATTTTGAGCTTTTGATTTTTTAAAACATTCGCATACAAACCTTAAAAATAAAGTTTGGAGGGTGCTAGAAGTTTTTTTAAAGTAGTAAACTATCCCAGAGCTCTGAGTTCCGAAGCTCCACTTTTCGGAGTTTCAAACTTCCGCCCTAATTTATTACTAATTTCATGAATAAATAAACCTTAATGCCAAAGATTATTTTGTCAAAATTTTTTCTAAACTGATTTTTTTGAAAACTTATTAAAACAATAAAATATTCCTAAAATGCGGATGAACAACTTAAAAAATATTTCAAGCCTAAAAAATCTTAAAATCATCCATTAAAGGGGCGGAGCTCCGGAGCTCCCTCCATTTTAAATGGCTGGAGCTCCGGAGCATGATAATGGTGGGTAGGAACATCACTTTAAATCATTTTAAAGAAATTATTTGTTTATTTTTTGTAAAATTGGAAGGTTAAACCTTTTCTCCCCACTTGAGAGTCGGGGGGGGCAAGTTTGTTTAAGTTTAGGGACTCCCACGCATTACGTGCCCATGTATGGTCTGTACAAAAATAATGCGTGTCTGATAGAGGAAAATTTTAGTAAGAATATTTCGTTGGCATAATGGTGAATTTACATCACAAAAGAATGATATAGATTAGTGTCCTAGTTATACACTGATGAAATTATCGTACAAATAAACCGTTTTTCTTACGAGATGTGCTCACCTAAAGTAATTTTCCAGTACGATTTTTTGCAAAACTGTTGTTTATGTGTTTGTTATATAAATAAATATAAGGAATTATAAATATAAATATGTGCTATAAATATTAGGATAAAATTTGGCTGAAATTTTTTTACGGTTTTGCTGGCTTAAATCCTCAATAAAGGCTAAACGTAAGCGCATTTATTACCAAAATTCTTAATTTTAAATAAACTTGCTCCCAGTTTCGAGATTTTTAAGGTGTAACCTGTTTTTTTAACCTTCTCCAGCCCATTTGTGCGCCGTTGCTTGTTATTTTAAAACATATTAAATGTGACTTGTGCATAATATTATGATGGATTTAATAAATTACGTTTACAACTGGTTTAATACATTACATGAAAAATCACATTCAAAAATAACACACATTACTTAATAGTTTAAAAACTAGGAATTAATTCCGACAAATGTAACGTGGATTACTTAATAGTTTGACAAAAAATTAAGAGTCAGCAGTTAATAGTTTTGATTTAATAGTTTTTTACTAAACTTTATTCGTGGGGCCTTTTTGTTTCAGGAGTTAATAGTTTTTGACTAAATAATAAAAGCCCAAATCATTAACATCTTTTAGAGAGTAGGTATTAGACTTAACGAAAAATATTTAGAAACCCAACGAACCATTTTTAATTTTTTTATTTTAAAAAGATTAAAAATAAGTTTTACTATTGCAAAAAATTAGATATTTTATGGGAAAAAAACTACATTACGAATTCTGCAATATTTTCAGTCTGTCCCGGCCCCGGCTGGAGCGAAATTTCGTACCTCGGCCGCGAACTCAACAAAAAATCTTTCTACCCTGGCCCCATCCACGACAAAAATTGTGCCCGATTGATCCCTTATTGTATTATTTATTTTTATAAAAAAAATTCTATGTTTTGTGCAAAAATAGTCAAAATTTTTTAAGCCATCGCAAACAATTATTTCCAAATCGTTGGATATGTTTCAAAATGGGAAGATAAAAAACACAATAACAGAACGGATAAAAAAACAAATTATGTAATACAAAGATCGATTAAATTTTGTAGCTCGTGGGCTTGACTATAAAATACAATGGGCAGGGGAGAAGAAAGTTGTCGATAAAGTTTTCATAAACGAAATAACTGAGCAAATTATAATTTTACTTGCAAAAAGTTCACCACATAACTGTGCAGTGCTTAACAATAAAAAAGATCGCGCGCACGGGGTTTCACTGCGCCAATTGCGCCTGCGCTTGGAAACATCAGTCAAGATTTTTTGCGTTAAAGCTGCGTATCAATACTGATACTGGAATAGAACTCGACCAAAATCAATTCGAGTACCAGTATTTTCTTACTTCCTGATTTTTGTCCAGTACCAGTACCAGTATTTTTTCAAACCGAATTTTTAATACAGTACAGTACCAGTATTTTTGCTTTTTGATTTTTTTAATGCAGTACAGTACCAGTATTGTACTGGAACTAAAATGAGTGGTATTGAAAGGGTTCCAGTAACAGCAAAAATTAATAACATAATTGGTAACATTACCAGTAATACTTTAACAACACTATTTGCAACAAAAAAACCCATTTAGAACCTAAAAAAATAAATTAATAAAATATCAACAAAAATACACGGGTATTTAAAAATTTTTAAACCGGGTCCATGTCAATTCGGATTGGGTCTGTCGGTTTATTTAGGAAAATTTTGGACCTAAAACTTTTTTACGTAAAAAAACAGTAGATGATGTTTTTGTTCTAAAAATGCATACAATTGTATTTGGTAATTTTTAGGGCAATTTAAAAAAATTTTGAAATACGTCCAAAAAGTGGTTTTAAGATTTTTCGCCAAAACAAGCGGACCCTGTATGAATGGGTCCGAATCATATTTTATAAATACCAGGGATAGTGCAGAATTGATTTATAACATTTTTTTTTGCACCTTGCACTAACACTTATAATAAACGGCGCTCGGAAAAAATACATTCTGCAAAATATCTTCAAAACAATTTTTTCTGAAAAACTTTTAAATTCTCAACTAAAAAAAACTTTTTTCCTTAAGCCCTTAAGCCTAAGCGAAACCTTAAAATCAAGCTAAAACGATATAAAAAAGTTTAAAAAAAGCTTTAAACGTTTTTAATAATACTGAATAATTTACTGCTGAAAGAAAATATTTTTTTCGGAAGATACTTTGCAGAAAGTATTTTTTCCGGACACCTAATAAACATCAAACATAGCTCCGGTATCAATACGTAATACGTTAGAAAAAATTTTTTGTATTAGTCAAAAAGTTTTTTTAACAGTTTACTACAACGACTGACTTAAAAAAACCATTAAGGTTGTTCATCAAAACAAGAAGTTGTATTGTAATCAAGATTAGTAATACTTCATACTCCATTGTTCATGGACCAATATAATCCTTGGATATGGTAGTCATATTTTATCTTCTTGCTTGATTTTTGGGTTTGGTTTTGGAAAAAAGTGGTTTTTTATCTATGGTTTTAATTGATAAATTACTTAATGCAATAATTACATGCAGTAATTTGCAATATTGCGCATGCGAAATCTTGCTCAGAACAGCAATAAATAAAAAGACGAAATAAAATGTTTAAAAGATGAATTTTTTAAAGATGAGATATTAAATTTATTGAAAATGTTAAAAAATCATTTTTTAACGCTAAGTTCTAAAAATCGCACCCAAATCAAAGTGTGTAAGACGAGATGTTAAAAGACTTAATGGCAAAAATTTTGGGAAAAAAGTTTAGTTAGATTTTACTACAGTGACAAATTTGCAGTTGCAGATGCACATACGATTGTGCGACTTTCCAAGTACAAAGTTGCTGAGAAAAATTAATGTTTCTAGTTTTGTCCTTTGGCGTATCTGTGTGTTAGTCATAGTTATATATAATTATTAGTTTTGAATTCAGTGCTTGTGCATTTTAAGCTTGCCCAAACTTAAATCAATTAACGCAAACGCGAAGCGAACACAACTCAAATAATGTAAACTGAGAAATGGCATAAAGCTTTAATTAGTTTTCTAACATGTTTAATAATAAAAATTAACTAAAAAACTAAATTAACTGTAAATAAATTTAATTGATTCAGTTATAAAAATTTTTAACAAGTATTAAAGTAAATGTGAAGCGTAAACGTAAAGGTGTTACCTGAGCCAAAACATAACAAAACTAATAAAAAAGTTTTAGAGTAGTTTTTTTATCTAATTTTGACTCAATTATAGCTGTTAGTATGGAAATATCTAGCATTACAAAATTTTGGGTCCGCGGTCCTGCCGCGAAATCAGAATTTTTTATGAAACCAATGATTCTTACCAAAGTTTTTCAGAAACCGGAAATAAAACGACAATATTAAAACAATTTAGAATACTTTTGGCAACTTCTGACCATTATTCAGAGCTATTTTAAGCATTAATAAAGTTTTTCATATGTAAATTTATTTCGGTTAACCAGAAAAAAAAAAACATTTCATAATGCTTTAATTTAATACAAAAACGCACGTTAAAATTTTTCAAATAGATGTTCTATTATTTGTGTTATTCTAATTTCAAAAATATTACAACAAAATGCATTTAATTTGAGAGGAACTTTGTTTCGTGGTGGAACCGTCGACCCAATTTTTGTAATGCTAGGTAGGTCCATTATTACAGCAATTTATATTTGTTATTGAAGATCTACTTCTCTAACAACAATTTACTAATGAATAGGGTAGTGCATTTAATTTTGGCACTTTTCCCAATTGGGCATTTTTGATTTTGGACTATATTTTTGGTAATCCTGGACGGAATACGACGTTTAATAACTCAAATGAGAGCTAATTATATGTAGATGACTGTCGTGAGCTTTTTATTTGTTATGTTATGATATTTTCATGTGAAATTGTGTGATTTATAAAAAATAAAATTGTTACTCGTTTTAAGAACATGGGCATTTCATGATTACGCAATAAATTGGTTTAAAAATTAAACTGTCCTGGTAAAATTTAGTCTACTTTCCGAATTTTTAGTCCCCGTGGTTCTACGTTACGTCTGTGGTGAGCAATCGTTATAAAATAAAATAGTGTAATTTCGGCACACATATTGCTGTAGGTAAAAACTGGTTGAATTAAGTGGTCGGGTGTTAAATTGTAGTTGTAAATAGTTAAAAGACAACGTTGAAATGTGTAGGGGTCATAGCACTGCACTTAAACTCGATTAAGAGGGTCCTTTTAAAAAGTGCCGAAATTAAATGCATTTTTTTCCCAAATTTCGCTCATTTTAATACCATTTGGGATTTTAGCTGTAACTTAGCTAGTTACACGTTGAACAACAAGTAGAAGCTTAAATTAAAAAAAACTGTCTGGAGATAATGATAGGTTTTTAAATTTTTGAAAATGATAATTTTTTGACTGAGAAACAATGGATTGTTTGTAAAGTGCCGAAATTAAATGCACACATTTAATTTCGGCAATTTTCCATTTTTTAAAAAACTGATTTAATTAAATAAAAAACCATTTTCTTACAGTGAAACTTTTGTGACGCAACACAATATCGTAAAAGCTTCAAAATGAGCTATTAAACGTGAAAAATGAGCCATACAGTGAAAAGTTACATCGGAAAAACAAAAAAGTGCCGAAATTAAATGCACTACCCTAGAGAGTGTCTTAAACTTAAAAGGAGTATTCAGCTCCAAACTGTTTTTGTAAACAAAAAATCTTTCAAGCTATATAAGTGCAATGTGATGTGAACTTTGAGGTACCCGCTTTCGGAATAAAAAATATTGATTCATAGAGATTATGGATGGACTGCTAAATTACTAAATTCGAAGTTTTAAATAAGGTTTCTAATAGCAGTTTTTGGCTCTATTTTCAAAAATTTTTTTGGGGGGCTAAAGCCCTCCAGACCACCCGAAAAAAAAAACAACGCAAACAGAAACAGCCCCCTTAAATTTTCATTAAAAAATTAGTTAATTTTTGATAAATTTATTTTTAATTTTTTTGTTTAAAAGTTGATTTTGGTTGATTTAAAAAGGTTTTTAATTTATGGTTTTAGCCGCAAAATGAGAAAAACTAGTTTTTTTAAATAAAAAAACGTTTGTGTAATCGCACCCAAAAAAGAAGACGAGATGTTGAAAGACGTAAAAAACATGTAAATTTCCCTTTTAGAGTAACCTGCTGCATACACTGTGTTTTGTGTACCACCTATTAAGACTCACGACACAGGTGTATTTTTTTTGATCTGAGCATCTGACCTACCTGCTCATATTTGAGGTCAAGATTTGTTTTGACTTTGATACAACAAACGTACAAACCAAGAACCCCAATCATGAAAATTCCAACCATTCTTCATGTATTTCTGAACCAAAATTTTTATTAACAATTATCATGAAATGTTTTCTGAAAAATATATACCCCAACCCTTGCTTGGTAAAATTTTTTGTACATTCATCAACAAATTTTTTTGATCAGTAACAACAAGAAATCAGTGACGCCAAAAAAGAAAAAAATTTTCAACTTTATCAAAATTTTTCTTTGTTGTTTGAAATGGGCCTGCTCAGCTAGTTTTGTTTTTATACCAGTATCAACTCTCCAAGCATAATCAAATCATTACTTACTGTTAAAACTGCGCAGGTTATTTAAAAATCAATAGCATACAGACAAATCGAATGCTTTAAATCGCGTCAGGATACCAAATTTACCATGCGAGACCCAAACATGATGGGACCTTTTGCTCGCGATGAGAAAAAAGTTTTATAGCTTTCATTGGAATGGATTTAATCCTGAGCGGAATTTCTGAGCGCGTGTTTGAAATATTGAAAACTATAATAAATAAATTGAATTTTTTAGGAATTTTGATAAAACTTTGCATAGTAAAAAATTTAAATTTTTTGACAAACGAAGTTTTGTAAACTATTTTAGTTTGAATCAAATGTTTGTTTGCTTTGTTTTTTATTTAGTAACTTACAATAATCTTTTAGCAAACTTGGTACAAACCACTGGTACTACCAAACAAGATATGCGCGTGTCTAAAATATTGAGAACTATAATAAATAAATCGAATTCTTTAGGAATTTTGATAAAACTTTGCATAGTGCAAATTTAAGTTTTTTTGTCAAACGAAGTTTTGTAAACTATTTTAGTTTGAATCAAATGTTTGTTTGCTTTGTTTCTTATTTAGTAACTTACAATAATCTTTTAGCAAACTTGGTACAAACCACTGGTACTACCAAACAAGATATGCGCGTGTCTAAAATATTGAGAACTATAATAAATAAATCGAATTCTTTAGGAATTTTGATAAAACTTTGCATAGTGAAAATTTAAGTTGTTTTGTCAAACGAAGTTTTGTAAGCTGTTTTAGTTTCAATCAAATGTTTGCGTTGTTTTTTTTATTTCGTAACTTACAAAAATCTATAAACAAACTTTTTACAAACCCCTGGTACTATGGGCATAGCCAGGAATGGTTGACTGGGGGTCTGGGGGCTTTAGCCCCCCAAAATTTTTTTTTTTAAATAGAGCCAAAAAATGCTATTAGAAACTTATTTAGAACTTTGAATTTAGTAAATTAGCAGTCCATCCATAATTTCTATGAATCAATATTTTTTATAAAGCGGGTACCTCAAAGTTCACATCACATTGCATTTATATAGCTTGAAAAATTTTTTGTTTAGAAAAACAGTTTGGAGCTGAAAACTCCTTTTAAGTTTAAGACACTGGGTAGTGCATTTAATTTCGGCACTTTATTGTTTTTCCGATGTAACTTTTCACTGTATGGCCCGATTTTCATGTTTAATAGCTCATTTTGACGCTTTCACGATATTGCGTTGCGTCACAAAAGTTTCACTGTACAAAAGTAGCTTTTTTACTTAATTAAATCAGTTTTAAAAAAAATGGAAATTGCCGAAATTAAATGTATGCATTTAATTTCGGCACTTTAAAAACAATCGATTGTTTCTCAGTCAAAAAATCATCATTTTCAAAAATTTAAAAGCCTATCATTATCTCCAGTTTTCTTTAATTTAAGCTTCAACTTGTTGTTCAACGTGTAACTGGCAAAAAGTTACAGCTAAAACGCCAAATGGTATCAAAATGAGCGAAATTCGGGAAAAAAGTGCATTTAATTTCGGCACTTTTTAAAAGGACCCCCTTAATCGAGTTTAAGTGCAGTGCTATGACCCCTACACATTTCAACGTTGTCTTTTAACTATTTACAACTAAAATTTAATACCCGACCACTTAATTCAACCCGTTTTTACCTACAGCAATATGTGTGCCGAAATTACACTATTTTATTTTATAACGATTGCTCACCACAGACGCAACGTAGAACCACGGGGACTAAAAATTCGGAAAATAGACTAAATTTTACCAGGACAGTTTAATTTTTAAACCAATTTATTGCTTAATCATGAAATGCCCACGTTCTAAAAACGAGTAACAATTTTATTTTTTAGAAATCGCACAATTTTACATAAAAATATCAGAACATAACAAATAAAAAGCTCACGACAGTCAGCGACATAGAATTAGCTTTTATTTGAGCTATCAAACGTCATATTCCGTCCAGGATTACCAAAGATATAGTCCAAAATCAAAAATACCCAATTTGGAAAAATGCCGAAATTAAATATGCACTTCTCTATATTCATTAGAAAATTTTTGTTAGATAGGTAGATCTTCAATAACAAATATAAATTGCTGTAATAATGGATCACCTAGCATTACAAAAATTGGGTCGGCGGTCCCACCACGAAACAAAGTTCCTCTCAAATTAAATGCATTTTGTTGTATTATTTTTGAAATTAGAATAGCACAAATAATAGAACATCTATTTGAAAAATTTTGACGTGCTTTTTTGTATTAAATTATAGCATTATGAAATGTTTTTTCTGGTTAACTGAAATAAATTTACATATGAAAAACATTATTAATGCTTAAAATAGCTCGAAATAATGGTCAGAAGTTGCTTTGTTTCTGGTTTCTGAAAAATTTTGGTAAGAATCATTGGTTTCATTATAAATTCTGATTTCGCGGCAGGACTGCAGACACAAAATTTTGTAATGGTAGATATTTCCATACTAACAGTTATAATTGAGTCAAAATTAGATAAAAAAACTACTCTAAAACTTTTTTTTAGTTTTGTTATATTTTGGCTCAGGTAACACCTTCACGTTTACGCTTCACATTTACTTTAAGACTTGTATAAAAATTTTTATAACTGAATCAATTAAATTTGTTTACAGTTATTTTAGTTTTTTAGTTAATTTTTATAATTATAGGCAAATAAAATCTAGCTGACCGCGATATTTGCAGTATTGAATACACTATTTAACAACAAAACCATTCAAAATTTTCACTAAAGCGGATTAATAACAAAGATTAAAAACTGCATTTTATTAATTATTTATCAAATAACTTAATTGGTAAAAGATGGAATTAAAAAAAAATTCTGCGTTCTTATTTGTTTTTTAAACAAAAAACGTCATTACCGCACAATTTTAATCGGTCCCCTCATGTCTGCATTCTAATTTTTAGCGTCAGCCAGATATAATTCAACCATAAACATGTTAGAAAACTAATTAAAGCTTTATGCCATTTCTCAGTTTACATTATTTGAGTTGTGTTCGCGTTTGCGTTAATTGATTTAAGTTTGGGCAAGTTTAAAATGCAGAAGCACTGAATTCAAAACTAATAATTATATATAAATATGACTAACACACAGATACGCCAAAGGACAAAACTATACATTGATTTTTCTCAGCAACTTTGTACTTGGAAATTCGCACAATTGCGCATCTGCAACTGCAAATTTGTCACTGTAGTAAAATCTAACCAAACTTTTTTCCGAAAATTTTTGCAATTAAGTCTTTTAACATCTCGTCTTACACACTTTGACTTTAAAAATCATGTCTTTAAATATGTCATCTTTAGAAAACGCTTTTTTTTGGGTGCGATTTTTAGAACTTAGTGTTAAAAAATGATTTTTTAACATTTTCAGTAAATTTAATGTCTCATCTTTAAAAATTCATCTTTTAAATATTTTTTCGTCTTTTTATTTATTGTTGTTTTGAGCAAGATTTTGCATGCGAAATACTGCATATTACTGCGCGCAATTATTGCATTAAGTAATTTATCGATTAAAACCATAGATAAAAAACCACTTTTTTTCCAAGACCAAACCCAAAAATCAAGCAAGAAGCTAAAATATGACTACCATATCCAAGGATTATATTGGTCCTTGAACAATGGAGTATGGAGTATTACTTGTCTTCATTACAATACAACTTCTTGTTTCAATGAACAACCTTAATGGTTTTTTTAAGTCAATCGTTGTAGTAAACTGTTAAAAAAACTTTTTGACCGATACAAAAATTTTTTCTAACGTATTTTTTCTTACTGATCTTCAAATTGTTTTATATCATAAATTTTAGTCGATCTCATTTGGGGGGCCGAAGGGTCCATTTGGGGGGGGGGGGGCGTGGCTCTACCCCCTGGCCCTACCCCTGGCTACGCCCCTGCTGCTGCTGCAAAATAAATCACTTTTAAATCTGAGAGCGACAAGAAAAGGTTTTTGCACAAACGAACATACATATTAAAAAATTAATAATTAATCAACTGAGTAAAATATGATAATTTCAATCAAAACAGGTTGAAATGATCATAATTATAACTTAGAAAAAAGTAGGAAAAATCACAACACATTATTTTATGCATAGGAGCAAACCAAAAACCAAAATAATACGATCACAAGCTAACAATATCATATCAGATTCAAAATGTCACATTAAATTTCTCCCAAAGACTACACCAGAATCATCTTCATTCCGGAATCACCTGAAATGTATAAGAACAAGTGAAATACGGGAGGAAGGAGGGATGATTACACTTGTTCCTATATATTTATGAAATTACGATTTCATGAATTAGGTAATTTATTTAAAGACATAGTTTTTAACAATTCAGAATTTTGATTTTTATTTATTTATTTATTTATTTATTTATTAATATTCGCATAGTGCAGGAGTAGTGAAGGCATAATTTAACATGCAATTGAACCACATACCCCTTTGGAGTTAATATAAACCTTATGGGTTTATGAAAACGGTACCCCCCAATTTATTTTAATTTTAATTAACCCAATTAAATTTTACCTTAATTACTCACAAATACTTAGTAAAAACAAATTACTGACAATAATACAACAAATTTTTAATAGGTTGAGAATAACAATAAGTGACAGATAGTTCCAAAAAAGAAAATGAACGTAAATCAATATACAAAATTTCCAAAACTCTGATAGAATTAACTAAACAAAGAAGAACTACAGTTCTTAAGCTTAGCTGTTTAAGTGACAATGCTGTATTGTCAGGCCATTAGCGTACTAAAAACTGAAGAACAAGGTCAACAGACCAAGTAGAATCATATCTAGCACGAGGAGGTCGTAAGTTGTAAGCTCCTTTGAAAAACTGACAAACCAAAGAATGTTGACCTACCAAAAACCCATCAATTTTCGGATGTATATTTGATAAAGCCGATCAATAAGAACCAAGGGTTTGAAAGGCTTTACCTGTGTGTGTGTCACACTGATAACAAAAAAAGTCAATAACCACATTTATAGAGGCTAAAATGGGAATGGTATCCCTTTCCATACAAAAGCGATCCCACTGTCGCCACGCGCTGTACAAATGTTTTAGTTCCCGCTCACCAACTGGATAATATAATTTGGACAGCCGACTTTGAAATTTTTTTTGTTTTCAATTCGTTTCCGCGTCGCGTTAATTCCACGCCGCTAATTTTAGCTTTTTGTTGCTGATTAAACGATGTCGACAGCCTTCTGGATTTAGTAATATATCTCTTGTATCTGGAAGAAGATATGGAAGAACAGTCAAAACTTGTAAACGAAAGCAAACAACGGTTGGGTACTCCAGGCTGGAGCGACTAGAACCACGTTTGCTTTGTCTTTCTGAATTTTCCAAACTAATCGACCTCTAAGAGAAAAAGGTAAAAAAGCATAAGGATTTTCTTCTTGACTCCAATCATGCAAAAAGGCATCTACTAAAATGGCCTCGGGATCTGGTCGCCAGCTTATGTAAAGATCTAGTTGGTGATCAAGACGTCTTGCAAATAGATCTATTGAAAAGTGGCCAAATTTTTAATGAAGGCAAGAAAAAACGGAAGGTTTTAATTTCCATGCACTTAAATCTGATAAGTGACGTCAAAGCCTAATCGGCTTCAACATTATCAACACCAGCAATATGTTCAGCAACTATAGTAATATTGTGATCTTCCACAAATTTAAAGATTTCACGAGAAAAGTTGTGTAAGGGCAGAAAATCAAGTACCTCCTTGCTTATTGAAATATGCTATGCTAGTTTGATTATCAACCCTAATCAAAATAGAACACGAAAAAGTACTGTTCAAGAAACTTTTTAAAGCCAACAGAACTGCTTTTAATTCTCTAGCGTTTAAAGAAAGGGTTTTTTCAATGACAGACGCAGTTAATCCTCCAGTGTATTTTGAGCCCAGTGTAGCACCCCAACCTGAGTCAGAGGCATCTGTGCAAATAATTAAAGAAGGCATCTAGAGGAGATATAAGATTTCGATTATGATCGTCCACGTAATCAATCCACCATTGAAGATCTTGTTTTGCTGGAGAATTTATATCAACAATATATTCATAAGAATAATTCCAGACAAGTAATCATTTAAAAACGTTTGCAGATATCTTATATGAATTCTTGCAAATTTTACAGCAGGAACAACAGATTTAAGCAAACCTAGTAGGTGTGCTAAATCTCTTAACGAACAACTCTTAGTCAAAAGAAACTTTTTGCATTCATCAATTACTACATTGAACTTTTTTCTTTGGAAGTTCAAACGTCAAGTATTTGGAATTAACAACGAAGCCTAAAAATTTCATTGACTGGGAAGGAGTTTTAACAGATTTTTTATCATTGAGAAGAAACCCCAAAGATTCAAAAAGAACAGCAAATTTTTTAAAAAGAAAAGCCGCTTCTTCAAAAGAAGCAGCTATTATCAAAATGTCATCCAAATAAATTATTAGTCTAACTCCTTGAGCGCGTAAAAAAGAAACCACCGGTTTTAGTAATTTTGTAAATACTCTTGGAGCTGAACTAACTAAGTTCAAATGGAAGACATTTATACTGAAAAAGTTTGTTTTCCCACTGAAAACAAAGTTTTTGTGCGATGGATACATAGCTACCGTAAGATAAGCCTGTTTCAAATCAATTTTAACAAAAAAATCGCCTTGTTGAAGCAGATCTTTAAGCAAATGATGGCCTTCCATTTTAAAATGATTATAAAAAACAAAACTATTTAGAGGTTTTTAGTTAATAATTGTATGGTGACCCCATCTTTTTTAGGAACACAGAAACCGTTGCTAATGAATTGATCATCGGAAGGTGAGACTTGTTCAATAGCTTTATTAGAAAGAAGCTTTAAAATCTCATTGTGCATTATCAATTTTTCTTCATTAGAAAAAGGAATTTGAAAAGGAAGAGAAAATTGCCTCAGTGGAGGATTTTCACATTTAATTTTGTATCCTTTAACAACTGAAAGTATGTATGGATCTCGCAAGTAATTAACTTCCATTGACTCAAAAAAAAAGGAAGGCAACCACATTTAGGATATTATTATTTGTAATAGGAGCCAAAATAGGTAAACCAACAAACCTATAAGTGGGTCCACGTCCGCGATGAGGAGCAGATAGTTTCTTAAACACTGGATTTCCACGCAAATTCTGATCTGAAGAACTTTGATTCTGTTAGTGTTCACTGAACTGGAAGTTGGAACTAGGTTTCCCAAATGAGGTTCCAGAGAGCTTGAAATACGATTTGTGCGGTTTAACTACTTTTTGAGTAGCAGTATCCAGGATGATTCTGTGCCGATACCAGTTTTGCCGTGGCTCCCGTAGCTTCAGCACAAGCGATACACTCCTCTTGAAATCTTGATCCAAATAAAAAGGAACCAGAACTGGGAGCCGAAATATCGATATCCTTAATAACTTCTAAGGCAGGATATTGGCGTAAGTCGTTTCTGCGGCATTGATTGTTGTAAGCCGCTGCATGCCCCAATAAGCGGATAGAGGATCAGCAGAGTTGAATTAATTCCGATCGCTCAACAGGAGATAAAGTATCTGCCAAAGTTTCCATCATTCTACAAAATGGGGCCAGCCGCATCAAGAAAACTCCCCAAAGAATTTTGCAGGTTGAATTCTCAAGGAAGCGTAACTGGCGAACTTTTATGAGCTGAATCAAGTGAAGTGCGAATAGAAGCAAATCGCAAAACAAAAGAATCTATTTCTGGTTTTGTTAAAGCATCAGTAGAAGGAAGCGGAAACTCCTGGCGAAATTCCTGATGCTTTTTGTTATGCATAGGGAAACGAAAACATGCGTTGAACAATCTTTCCATTTGTGGAGCAGGAGTCCAACGTTGTAAATTGTGACTACTATCAGGGTCTTCCAGAGCGGTAGCAGCAGAAATCAACTGATTTAGCTGGTCTTCCGCCGAAATTCTATCAGTAGGAGGAATATTAACCAGTTTTAGATGGTTTTATGCGGTTTTCACCATTTGATTAAGAAGCACGCTGGCACCCATATTAGTTCCAAGATCATTAGCCTTGCCCAAATTCTGGCGATATGGAGAGGCTTTCTTAGGTGCACATAAAGAAGAAAAACGCTGGGATTAGAACCGTGGCTGTGAAAAGCGACACTCAGAGTCGCCGCGAGGCATTTATTTGAATTTCAAACGAAAAAAAACAAATAAAATATTATTATTTTGAGCTAAATGTTTGCCAAAACAAAAGCTAAAACAATAAATAACAAAAAATTGCAAAAGTTTCGTAAACACCGCACGCGCGAAGCTCAAGATTTAAAATAATTTATTTTGCAGCGGCAGTAATGGAACACGCACGAACGCCCGCAGGTGCTCACACAACGCTCCTATCTGAACTTTCGAGAAACCTTTGAGCATAATCGTTGTAAACTTTTTTAAAATTAATTTTAGTAAAGCAAATTGCTTAGTAAGGAAATTTACTAATTTTTAAAATTTTTTACGAAATATTAAATTACAAAATTTTAACTAATTTAACTAATTAACTAATTATAAATTCGTCAGCTTACAAAAATTGCTCTTTTAAGCGGCTGAACAGCCCAGTGCCGGAGTCACTAGCCATTATTACACTTGTGAGTATATGAAATGAAACGAGGTAATCAAAGTGCAGTGCAAATCATCACGTTTTAGCAAATGGTTTAAATGATTGTATCACAACTTTAATATTGTTTGCTTGGTTATTCAAGGAAGAACTGCACAACCAAACCCTCATATTTTTACTATGTTATGTAAAACAAAAAAGCGTGTGATTTTTTTATTAAAACTTTCTTAAAATAAATATTTATATCAATACAACAACAAAAAAATATAAAGAAAACTTTGTTATTTTATGTATTTTGAAGTACAAAAAATGTGCTAACAAAATGATAGCCAGTGAACCATAGTTTGTTTATTATTTAAAAAACTTTTATTTGAACGTTTTGACACTTCTATAATAAATTAAAATAGAAAAAACCTGGAGATCAATGACTTTTTTGATTTTTTAACTGAATAAAAATAAAAAAAAAGGAAATTGTTTTCATTTATTATACAGTGTAACACATGATAATTAATTCGTACAATATTTTTGGAAGCCCAATAAATTAGTCCTTATATCACTAGCAGACCAGATGTATAGTAGTTCTATTTGAGCACTTAAATTATGAAACACAATAAACCCGCAAAAAATCACAATAATGATTTTTCGATTAAATATAATATTGTTGGTATCCATAGCAACTTTGTTCCACTGTGGGTTCGTTTATAACCACTAAATAAGAA
>JASAMX010022221.1:0-25642 GCA_030248175.1 Microlaimidae sp. YZB2_3
AAGTGCAGTTCACAAGTGCAACATTTCTTGTAAAATTTAGGTAAAAAATTCCCTGTCTAGCCGAAAATCCTCTTGTTTTATATATTTTTGATATAAGCAATGATATTAGAATAACTCCAATATATGTAAAATACGTCTTGTGATTATAGGCAAATAAAACCTAGCTGACCTCGATGATTTGCAGCATTGAATCGACTATATTTAACATTAAAATCATTTAAAACTTTTAGTAAAAACGGTTTTATATTTAATATTAAATACCATATTTTAACAATTATTTAACAAATTACACAATTGAACAGAAACGAATGGAACAAAAATACAATTTTTTAAAGCATGAAAGTCGACTAATTTATGTATATTTTTTGAAAAGCAGAAAAGCAGTGTGTCGACTTCTGCCGCAATACTGCGAATAGTAATGATTTTCTGAAATAGTGTTATATTAATTTAGTAAACAAAAAAAACACGAAAACTTCATTTTTGTGAAGTTGCAATTATTATATTCATTATCGACTGCATTATTTACTGCAGATCAGATTTTTAACCACAACCACAACTTAATTGAGATTAATGTACATTTTCTATAACTTTAATTTCGATTTGTTTGGTGGCATGTGTTGCGCGTACAGCTGCGCTCATTTTAATTAAAAAACCTAGTAAAGTATTATATATCAGAAATTGCTAAAAATTATTTCAATCTTTTTCGTTATAGCTTTTTCGAAATTTAAATACATGTATTTGACATGTAATCGGTAAATTAAACGTATTACTGTTTATAAATTAAGCTTTAATTTATAAACTATTTACTTTTAACAGCAAAACAATACAGTACCAAAACAACATAACAAAAATATATCTTGATATATATAATGACTTTTAAAACCAATACAATAAAATTTAGAAATCTTAATTAAAGTTATTTTAAAAAATTATTATTTATGCCAAACTGAAATCATTATGTTGACAAATACATTACTATGTAGTATATGACGGCCTAAATGTGTAGTGAAAAATATGAATTTAAAATAAATGAAAAATGCTGTTAGTACATTTATGAAGGTGTCCATTTATAACTTATTTCTTTTCTTCTATGTTTCGTGTGAAATAATCTAAAACGCCCGTCAGTCAAGAACTACTATAAACCTTGCATTTATAGAAAGCAGGTTTGCTTTGCTTTTTTACGTACACAGTGATTTTTAAGCGTTTAAATAACTAAAATATAGAGTTTTTTTAATAAAAAATCAATATAAATAGTTTTAGGATGGTTTTAGGCCCTTTATTTATACTTTTGATGTTTTTTTGTTAAGAAAAAATGTAAAATTAAAAAAATCCTCGACGGGCGCTGGAAATAAGGACCACTCTATTTCATGGACAAGCCCCAGCGCCCGTCGAAAGAAATTAAATTAAAAAATTTAATATAAAATGTACCTATTGAATATAAACAAAACAAAATAACATCAACTTGTAAAAATGGTCACAAAGATTGATTCTAAGCATGAATCAGAGCTTTACGACTTAAATCAATAAGAATTTACCGACGGGCGCCAGCTTAATGGGTAAAATTATTGTTTACATGGGTTTTATTAAATATGTCAAAATAAAAAAAATAATAAAAACTTTAATATTAAAAACTTAAGTCGCAAAAATGTTATATTAGTTAAATTTTTTTATTAATACCAGTTAGGAAACGAAAAATTTGGAAAGTTTAAAATATGTGCACAATGTATAATCTAGTTACTCGACGGGCGCTATCTCTCTCGACAGGCGCTAACATCACCGCGGTTCTTAAACAAAGAATTTTTCCAACAAAAAAAATATAAATTTTATTGTTTTGATCGCGGCGCGATTTTAGGAAATTTTTTTATTACTTTTCACACAAGGTTACAATTTTCTAATAGAGATTTAACAGGTTATCACTTTTTTATAGAAATAAATGCTCTAAATTTTGTTTTTTTATATCTTTTTTATCATTTAATGAAATTTTAACGTCATTAGCACGGGGTACACGGAAAACTACTGTAACTTGTCCGGATAAACTAACACCGTGTAAACACCCAAATATACCGTAGTTTACACGGTGTATACACCGGATACACATACACGGTGTATACACCGTGTATACCAAAAATATATAATATAACGAAAAATGTGCAACTCCTATATAAAAAAGTACGGAAAAGGTGGCCTTTATAATGAGCCTCTCCATTTAAATTACAAATGACACTCTCCATAATAATGGCGAAGTAGCCATTTTAATGCGGGGAAAATATGCTGTTCGCCTACGTTATTCAGCACAAATGTGCGCGGATCAATAAAAACATTTTATTTCATTTCCGGGATGCGTGCGCATTTAGTGTAAAGTGACGTAGGCGAACGGCATATTCCTTTGAATTAAAAGGCCATTATTATGGACGGAGGGTGCCATTTAAATGGAGAGGCTCATTATAAAGGCCACCTTTTCCGTACTTTTTTATATAGGAGTTGCACATTTTTTGTTATATTATATATTTTTGGTGTATACTATACCCCGATTTGTGAATTCCGCCTTCCGGCCTTGCTGGCGAAATAAGACAGATCTGTAGCCGCACTCATAAAGCGCGATTAACCAAGGATTAACCAACGATTGTTGATTGGCTTTTGCATTGGCTCACATAATATAATATAAATTGATAAAAAACTCAATTCCTTTAAATAATGATTAATAATGTACAATAAACTTATAACATAATCAAACATACAGAGGAATTAAATTTTTATCAATTTAAATTAATAATGTGAACCAATACAAAATCAAAATAAAATTTGTCTTTTTCAATTTTATTTTTTTTATTTCGAAATTAAAAATTAACAATATCATGTCATTAACTTTTTTCAAATATTCTTAAAATTTGACTTTTATTTATATAAAAATATTTTAGTTAAAACAGTATGTATAGTTTTCAAGTCATATAACATGAGAAAAAGTCCAAAAACCGCGTTTAAAGACAGTTTTTATCAGCTTTTTAATCCGATTCTCTCCTTGTCCATGAAAAAAAGACGTCCATACTTAATCTTTAGTTAATCCTTGTAGCCGCACTCATAAAGCGCGATTAACCAAGGATTAACCAACGATTGTTGATTGGCTTTTGCATTGGCTCACATAATATAATATAAATTGATAAAAGACTCAATTCCTTTAAATAATGATTAATAATGTACAATAAACTTATAACATAATCAAGCATACAGAGGAATTAAATTTTTATTAATTTAAATTAATAATGTGAACCAATACAAAATCAAAATAAAATTCGTCTTTTTCAATTTTATTTTTTTTATTTCGAAATTAAAAATTAACAATATCATGTCATTAACTTTTTTTCCAATATTCTTAAAATTTGACATTTGTTTATATAAAAATACTTTAGTTAAAACAGTATGTATAGTTTTCAAGTCATATAACATGAGAAAAAGTCCAAAAACCGCGTTTAAAGTGGGTTTTTATCAGCTTTTTAATCCGATTCTCTCCTTGTCCATGAAAAAAAGACGTCCATACTTAATCTTTGGTTAATCCTTGGTTAATCGCGCTTTATGAGTGCGGCTACTGCGGCAAACACTAAATTCCACCGACTCCGACTCCGACTCCGTCCAAAATCTACCGTAATTTACCGTAGTTTTTTAACATTATGCAAATTTTGTCAGTGTTGATTAAATTACGTAATTTTCGTGCAATATATCACGGAAATTAGCCAAATTTTGAGCTGTAAAAGTTTTTAAAGTTTTTTTGCAATATTTTTAAATCCTTTTGGTCCTGGAAAGAATATTTTCGGAATAATATCTTCCGAAATAAATATTTTTTTATTTAAGCAGTAAACTATTCGGAATTTCAATAGCTTCTAAGCTTTTTTCAGACTATTATTTTGATTTTTAGGTTTCGCTTAGGCTTAGGAAAAATAATGATTCGTTGTCTTAAATTTTTTTGCAAAATTTTCTAACATAAAACATCTTTGATATTTATCATAACAAATCTTTCAATTTAAAAACTAAAAACCGTGAATCTTAACCCTTAGCCGAACCCTATATTCACATGAAAAACCTTTTATCAAACAAATCAAAGCAAGAATATAAACTCTGATCTTGCACTAGATTGGAAACTTATCAATAATTCGAAGTTTATCAGTTTTTTAGAGTTTAATTAATTATATTCCTTTTTAATTTTGGTAATTTTATGGTTTTTAAACTTAATTTAATGTTTTTGTAGTGTACTGCAGTTAAAAATTATTAATTTCTTAAAAATTACACTTAAGAAAAGCTAAATTGATTTAAAAAACATTTAAGTTAATTCATTTTGTTCGAGATTCTGTTAATTCCTTCTAACCTGCACATCAATATATAATTTGCGGAAATTTGAGGCGGAGTCGGAGTCGGAGTCGGAGTCGGTGGAATTTAGTGTTTGCCGCTACTGCTGGTAAAGTGGACGTAATCAATTCCCATGGACCATGTACCAACATGGACCGCGTCCATAAGGGGTGAAAGCCAAAACAATATAAAGTTGTTAGTGCACCTCAGGCTTAGGCTTAGACCTAGGATTAGGCTTAGGCTTAGCCTAAGCCTAAGCCGTTTAAAAGTTAACACTTACAACTTTATATTGTTTTGGATTGTTTTGTATTTCACCCCTCATGGACTAGGTCCATGTTGATCCATGGTCAATGGGAATTACGATTGGGGAAACTTAGATCCTGGAGTTCTTAGATTCTTGGCAGATGGCGTCAAAATTAAACAGCCTAAGCCCAAATCTAACCCTAAGCCTAAGTCTAAGCCTAGAAATCGGTCGGTGTCGGTGGACGATGTCGGTGTACTTTCCAGTTTGCTTCGACATGACGCCACTCAAAGGCAAAGATCTAAGGACTCCAGGATCTAAGTTCCATTTACCGGAATTACCGGGCAAGCACTAAAAGACACCTACCACACCTACTACACCTACCACACCGACCGACCTAAGCAACCTAAGCAAAACCTCAAAATCAAACAAAACATTAAATTTAGCTTGATTTTAAGGTTTTGCTTAGGTTGCTCAGGGAAATTTTTAGTAACAAGAGGACTTTCACCCCTCGGTCGGTCCGTCGGTGTGGTAGGTGTAGTAGGTGTGGTAGGTGTCTTTTAGTGCTTGCCAATTACCGTTAGCCCGAACCATGGACCCCTATTAACATGAAAGACAAAATATTTTTACCACTTTATTTGGGTCCGTATAAAATCCCCATAGACAAATTCCCCATAGGCCAAAATCCCCATAAACGTTACAAAATCCCCATAAGGTGGTGTAAATTCCCCATGAAACAGTGCAAATTCCCCATAAAGTGGTTTAAATTCCCCATAAATATAATGCGTTTGCAGTATTTCCTTAAAATTTTAACACTTGGAAAATACAACAAAACTTTATCACGATAAAAAGTTAGCTTGATTTTAGGGCTTTGCTTAGGCTTAGGAAAAAATTAAAACATTTTTAATGCTTTTATAATTAAAACTTAGTTTAGTTTTTTAACACATTTTAGTTTGCAAACGCATTTCTGATTCTTATGGGGAATTTGAACTACTTTATGGGGAATTTGCACTACTTTATGGGGAATTTGGTCATGGGGATTTTACACTACTTTTATGGGGATTTTGCACGTCATCCTTTATTTATAGACATAGCGCTAAATTACGAAGCAAAAAAAATAGAAATTGGTTGTGGTATTATGTTACTATAGACAGTAATTAACGAAAGATTATATTATAAGTCATTTTTAAAAAGGACCACCTTCAAATTTTTATATGTCAATAAATATATTTATAATAAAGTTAGAACACTTATCACATGGACGGTTGAACATAAATAAATTTAAAAAAATTAAAAAAACGTTAATTAAAAAAATTTTTTTAAATAAATTGAAAACAAATACTGCAAAACAAGTTTCTAATTAATGATTTGCATAACTCACGAACTTATTAAGCAATTGTAAAAATTAAACTATCATTTTATTCGTCAAATACTTTAAAATCTAATGGTGTATTTAGTTTTAGCTATTTCAAAATTTTTAATTTAATTAATAAGTTAAAACCTTCTAATAATTCACACAATAGTTCATCAAAAATTATTTTGATATTATAGTTCTCTGACGCATATAACAAATAAAATGATAGTTAAATTGTCAAGTTTAGTTTATAATTTCTAGAGTTATGATTAATTTCATATAGTGCTAAAGTTAAAGTCAACAAAAAAAACCCCAGGATTCTTTTATTTCAGTTTGTACATTTAAAGTTTTTTTGGTTAATTGGCAGTTGAATTTCAACTCTAAATTTTCTAGACAATTTGAAGAGTAATTATTTTGTAACAAGTGTCAAATTTTGACTTTGACTACTTAGTTTTATTTATATATTTTAAAGTTAACTCTAAGCAATTTCAGCACTAAACCACAAATTTAATCAACTAAAACAAAAAAATCTTGCTCTGAGATTATATAAAATAGCAAAAGCCAAAATTTAAGTGTTAAATTTATTATTATATTAGTAATATAATTTTAACAATAAAAAATGCTGCTATTATTTGGTCGACTTTAACATTAGCGCTATATACCAATAGCCATAACTCTTTATATAATCAATTAATTTTTAAGGTTAAAGTATCATTTTATTCGTAATATTCTTTAAAAAACAATAATATCAAAATAATTTTTAATGAAGTATTGTGTAAATTATTAGAGAGCGTTTTGAGATGGGTGTGCAACAGATACATACATCACTGGAAGATTCTACATGTGCTCAAATCCGAAATTTTCGGGCTAAAAACTTTTTGAAAATAATTTTTTTCATAAAAATAGGTGATTTTGATTGTATCAACGTATTTTTATTTTTTCAAAATGTGTTTTTGAAAATTTTATAGCATAATAAAATTTCGCCCAGTACTAAAATTTTACATTTTTTCGCGTTTTTTTCATAAAATGGTGTGTTTTAAAACATTCTTATAATTGCAAAATTTGAAATTTAAAGAAGTGAAATGTCTTTTTTATACTTAGTTCACTTCTTTTTAAAAATAAAACTTTGTCCAGCTACCAGATAAACAGAATAAAAATAAAAAACACACCAACTATAAATCACAAATTAAAATTTTTTTGCAAATGTTTTTTTTCTCATTAAATACTTTTTTGAATAGAACGAAATTTAAAACTAAAGGTTTTTGGTACTTTAGAATGATTTCTATTAAGTTTTATTATAATCCGTCCAATAAAAAAGTTTTCTTTTAAAAAATGGTGTATGAAAACAACTTTGGAAATAACTAAATAGTATTGTTATTAATAACTCGTTAATCGTTGGAAATTAATTTGTGGTGTAATAAAAATTTTTTCTCGGTGTGACCTTATTAATTAGAACGCAAAATAAAATACACCATGAATTAGTATACTGCACCTTTAATTTCGGCCACCTTTTTTATTTTTTTTGGTAAGTTTTTTCTGGTTTTTCCAATCGATCCAAAATTTGGTCTAAAAATGAAACGATAGCTATTTTTGTTATTCCAGTGAAAATTTTAAAAATTCTGTTACACTTAAAGATCAGTGGAGGTGGCCACCCTAAAATCACCCTAAATTGGAGGCCGAAATTAAGTCAGATACCCTACTTTACAGTTTAAAATATTTTAAATATTTATTGGTTCGAAATCTCGACCACTTCCTTTCAAAATTTTTTAAATAGTTCTTAATATTACAAAAGCAAAAGCATTTTTGGGGATTTTTAGTTTTTTGCCACTTCGTAGGTACAGCGCTGCTGGCGCGTTTGGTTCCCAATTTTTTAATGTTTCAATTACAGAAAATGTTTCTATTTAAAAGTTTGTAATGAACCTTTTAAAATTAATTTTTAAATTTTCAAAAGTCTTACAACCAGAATATTAAAAAACCTATGTAGGTTTGAAATTAGTTTCAAAGAACAAATTTCAACTTTATTTTTGATAATTCGAATTCATTGTACATGAAAATACTATTTTAGTGATGATTTCTCACTATTGTAACGTTTAATTAAAAAAACAAAATTTATTTGGTGCAAACTGATATATTAAAGCCCTTCAACATAGTAAAATTTATCATCGTGTAGCAATTTTAATTAAGTATAGGTTTAAAGTTAAGAAACTAAGAAAACTACGATTTTTTCAAATTTTATTTTTTCTTTTTGTACCATCTCTCCTACAGTAAAAGACGCTTATTTAGAACTAGTCTATTGTTTTAATAATATAAAAACTGTATCATCAAAACTGAGTCTTTGCGATGTCGTGATTATTAATATGCGTTATTTCTATTTTAAAAAAATTTAACAAAATAAAAATAAATTTAAACGTCAAAAGAAAAATGAATATAGATGAAAATATTTTCCTTACTTTTACTTATTATCGTACGATTCCTCTTACACCTTATATCGTTCTATTAATATTAATGGATAGAATAAATGCTACGGAGTCACATTTTCGAATTTGTAAATGCGTTATTGTCGGGATTGTTGTGTCTCCAGACTTTGATGTCGTACCTAGGCGGCTACAGGGCTCTCCGCTCTCATCATATCTGGAGATTTTTTTGTCTCTCTCTCCCGTTGAAATTCATCGAAATATTTTCGTTAAAAAAATAAAAACAAACAAAACGAGATTCATTTTTGACGAAAACAATTAACATTTTGAGGATTTTGGTCGCAAAAAAATAGCGTACCTTTTCAGGGATCAATTGCTAACGAACTTAGAAATATATTTAAAACAGCACTAGTATGTTTTAAAAGTCACTCACTACATTAAAATTGGTACAAAAAATAACGAAACGGGTTTCTTAACCAAATTTTAAGTTTTAGTTTAGTTTAAGTATTTTAAGACTGCAGTTTTAAGTAAAAGTCCAATGTTTGTCCAACTCGTTGGTTTTTCAGTGGTCAAAAAGAAACCAGAAGTGGCGGCCATAATCTGCTTAAATTATTTTAAATTTTTTACAATCAAATTGTAAAAAATATACGGCTTGTGAAGTGCTTTTCTTGTAATGTAAAATGTGTCAATTAAATAGAGCTTTAAAAAAATGAAATTATTCTTATAAATAATACCAAGAATATTACATTCAAAGGAAGTAATTTACGTTACCATATTAAGTAATTTTAGAATAGGTATATTGCTTAACAAAAGTAAGTAAATATGAAGCGTATAAAAGCTATAAGTAGCGTGGCAACAAATGTGGTCATCGATGATTTTTATATAGCAGAACGACGCTAGCAAGCGCACTTTGTTACTATTTTTTTTTTCAATAAATTTGGTGAATGTTTTATTTAAAAGTTCAAATAATTTTCAAACTGTTTTTTTATTCAATTGTACTTTATGCTATATTGGGTGATGCCGTAGCGGTAGCGGTAGAATTATAATTTTTTTAAACTACTCAAAATAAATTTTTGAATAGTGATAGAGTAATATAAATTTATTTGAATATAAAATACGTTTCTAACAACAGTTTTAAATGCAAAGCGAGCAGATTACAATAATAAAATATTTTAGTTACGAAATGTTTTAACAACGCAATGATTTATAGGATTAAAATTTTAATTAAAAATGAATTCTATCAGGGTGAAAATGACTAGGTGGTAAAGGAACCACTCGTTCTCCGAAAAAATACCACGTCTAGAGAAACACCTGACGCAACTTAAAAATAATTAGTTACATCATCTCTAAAAACTTTTTGATTATTTTTATTCTCAAGCGTTCATTCTTTATTTCTTCCTGACGGCGAGCGGTTACGCCCTAAATTTCAGCCTGAAGGATTTTAACTTTAGTAATGATTTTTGAGCTTTCAGAGCAAAGCTCCGCTTTTTAAATACCCCGGAGTTCTTTCCTATTTTGAACTAATTGTGAAAATAATTAAAGAGTAATACCATGGATTATTTTGCCAAAATTTTTTTAAAAAAATTTTTCAAAACTAAGTCAAAAGAATAAAAATTAGTTTAAAATGCAGATAAAAATTAGTCTAAAACATATTTGAGTCTTAAATTGCTGATTTTAGAGGCGGAGCTCCGGGTCTTCCTCCGTTTTAAAAGGCAGAGCTCGGAAGCATATTATTAAAGAAAAGGAACATCACTAATCCTAACAATTTTAAAACTTCATGATATAAAAGTTAGTCATAAAAAACAGACTGATTTTAATAATGTTTTGCAGAACGATGTTGCACGCAAAATATTCTAACAATAATTTTGCGGTTTAATTTTTTATTTATTTTTACTTTATTTTAGCCTTTTAAAAATAAAATGGGTCTAAAACATTTTATTTCTCGTTAAATTTTACCAGAAATTCTCATTCTAAGAGTCTAATTATTAAAACCCAAAAAAAACGGAAAAAACATCATAGGATTGTTGAAGTACAACTCTATTGTAAATCAGGACACATGCTATATCAACCAAATAATTCATTTTCATATTGGCTAATGAATTGCCAGGACTCTTTTTGTACTTACTTCAAAGGATAAGCGTGTCAACCGCATTCTTTTAAGGATTCTTTAGTGCGGGCATTTTTGTGCCAGCGCTCTTTTGTGCCATGTGAGATTTTTTTAGGACGCTTTTATACGGGACTCTTTTTGCCACGACTATTTCGTGTCGGACCCAATAATTAGAAACAAAACAAAACAATCTGAAACAAAAATTAGTTAATATTGATGAGTAAATAAATATGTACATAATTTTTATTAATCTTCAATAAAGTTAGCCATTTTTAAATTAAGCTAACTAATATTTTAACCGCCAAGTTATGAAAAAAACAAAATTTTTAGACAAATGTTTTCTTATTGTTTTTTGCTTGCAAAAATGTCATAATAATGGTAGCAATTTTAGTCAGTTCATTTATGTCCCGAATATATTTTTACTAGTTGGTCAACTTAGTTTGATTCATTATACTTCGCTTAAAGTTTCCAATGAACGAAACTAGAAACTTCATTTTTGGACAATCTAAGAGCGGTTTTGGAACTTTAAAAATCTTTCATATTCCTTCTTTGGATTGAAATGTCAAAAATATAGTAATATTTAAAAAAAAATCCTTAAAATCCTCCAAAATATAATTTTTTTATATTGTCATTGTACACTTTGGACCAGGCTAAACCAGTATTAACTAGGCTTTAAGGGTGCAGTACCGTGTCAAACTTTTTGTCTTCGATCATTTTATTTTTTGTGAAAACCTTACCCCTGCCCCCAAATAGCCCACAAATTTTTTTTCATCAAAATATCTCCAGTGGTTGAGGAGGTATGACCCTCCAAAAATAGCGTTTTTCGGCAATTGGTCTCTCCACAAATTTTTTTTCATCAAAATATCTCCAGTGGTTGAGGAGGTATGATTCTACAAAAATAGCGTTTTTCGGCAATTGTTACTTTAAGGTCTCTTAAGACAGTTTTTATTGCAGAGCGTTCAGTAGTAAACCAATTGCAATAAAGAGCAAAAATTACCCATTTTTATTTACACACAATTTATTTTTGAATTATTATACTTTTGAGTATTATAATATTTTAAGATATTCAAATGACGAAAATTTGAGTAATTGGCGAAAAGCAGACAACAAATTCTGTTTACAATAATGATATTTTTTGAATATATGTGAAATAAAATTTAAAAAAAAAACATTATTAAAATCAAAAAAAAATTGTGGCCAAATCTGTTTTATGTGGGAATCGATCTCGGGACCTTTAAAAAATTTGACGACGCGCTAACCGACTATGCCACTGCTACTACTAAAAGCGATTTATAAACAAACCCTCTGAAATAACTCGATAAAACGCACGACGCACGACAGAACTATTTATGCGTTAAAAAATACAAAAGATGTTATGGCCTTCCAAAAATTATAAATTTCAATAGAAATATACTATCTGGAGCTTTAAATTTTACCAAATTAAATTAAATCGAAGTTTCACCGAAATTTTGGAAAAATTAACCCCCATTTTTCACGGAAAATTGTATAATAAACCATAAATACAACAGTATTCAATTTAATTTTTACGTACGTGAAAAAGGGTAACGGTGTCTCACTATTGGAAGTATTTTTTTTAATAAATAGTGTGCAGTAAATATTTTTAAGGGTTTAAAAAAAATTTCATTGCAATTTGATTTTTAATATCAATTATTTCAATTACTTACAATAATATAATGAATGTTCACTTTATAATCGTTATATTTCTGCCTTTTTAACACTCATATAAATTTTTTTGTGAAATATTACTGTATTTCGCGAGATCTCGTATGCCAAAAATCGCGATTTTCCATACTTAAGAAAACTGTCCGGAGAGACCTTAAGGATTGCTCAATGGATATTAAAATTTAAATTACAAATTATGCACTCAAAGGAAGCGGCTATTTTTTACTTTAATTTCATACCTTTATCATTAAGATTGGTGCAATACTTGTCGATGTATTGCGTTTCTAGTACAAAAAAACCCGCGATTTTTTTTTTGCTAAAAACACTAAACGACGGCAGTGATTTGACCTTAATCAAGTTTGCCCAAGATTTTTGCCCACACTTTGTATTTTTAGCAAAAAAATCGGGGTTTTTTTACGGGAAACGCAATATCTCGACAAATACTGCACCAAATGTAACGATCAAGATATCAAATTAAAGTAGAAAATAGCCGCTTTCTTTGAGTGCATATGTTTAAGTTTAAATTTCAATACCCATTGAGAAATTTTTTAAGTACAAATTGTCGAAAAACGCCCTTTTTTGGAAGGTTGTATCTCCTGAACAACTGGAGATATTTTGATAAAAAAATTTTGTGGGCTATTTGGGGGCAGGGGTAAGGTTTTCACAAAATCAAATAATCAAAACTAAAGTTTGACTCAGTACCGAAACTGTAAGTAATAATCCTATTTTGCAAATCAACCGAAAACTTTATTTTTTAAATTTTTAGACAGAGGTACTCAGGCACTTACTTAATTTCTGTGATTTAAAAAAATCAGGGCATTCTGACGACCCTACTAAAACTGCTCATAAAGAAGAAAAAAAAAAAAAAAAAAAGCACGCCCACACAAAAAAAAAAAAAAAAACACACAAACAAAACCCAAACCCAAAAAACCAAACGAGAATTAAGTTAGCCTCTCGTAACAGCCTCTCGTAACGCGCTCTCAGCCTCTCGTAAGGAAAAATTTAAATATCTCACGAAATACTGAAGTGATTTTAAAACTAAAAATATGGATGGATAGTAGAGAATGAGATCTACTTGATTTAATATCAAGTTTGATTTAAAATGAATTATTAAAGGTGATAGAGCCGTCCTGATTTTTGACTCAGCCGCTTATAAGAGGCCCGGGTTTTCTTACGAGAGGCTGGAGACTAAGTCCTAACCTACCAGTATAAGCAAATTTCCAGTCATTGTTCCGAAAACACCATCAAATCTGACTACTCAAGGACTCTTTTGAATGGACCGTCGGCGAAATCTTAAAAAACTTTTAAAATCATAAATTTCACTAGCAAACACTTTTAAAAACATATTTTGAGTTATATTGGTGTTATTAAGTGTGTATTTATACGTTGTCACTATTGAAGTGTTGTATTTAATCCCATAAACTGTAGTTGCAAACTATTTTTTCTTAAATAACGTTATTTTCAGGAATTTTTCTGTTTGTTCTTTCAGTATTATTCCTTATATCATGATTTAGTTATTTAATTAGGTACTTCAAAATTTTAGTTTAGTGGCATTTTATTATAAAACTTATTTCAATAAATAAACTAGCAAAACTATCGTGACCAAAGTAGAAAAAATTCTTTGATATAACGCTTCTTAAATCGAATTGTGCTTTACCTATACCTTCTAAAAATGCTTTACCGTCTATCGTTTAGCCGGTTTTTTTGGCAAAAACTTTTATACTACAAAGCGCATACTCAACAACTCGGGTTTCATTGTATTATCTCACGTCAAATTCTTTACATTCTCAGCTGTTTTTCTAAAATATACCCCTCGTATCCTCCCAGAATTTAGCTAGTAACTATGTTACTGTCTTTTATTTACAGTGTGATATTTGCGATTGTTTTTATGTTAACAGAACCCAAAAAAGTTTTTTAATCCGTTTTACCGAACACACGCGTGCAGTTCGCAGTTCTTCTCATTCTTCTTCGCTTTCAGGCGTTTCATTCTATACAAGAAACACCCGTCATAGTTTTAGTTTTTTAAAGTTTTCTTTGGTTTGACGATATTTTTATAAGCATATTTAATACTAGACTTATCTATCGTAAGCTTGCTATTTGTGATTTTTAGCCCCAAAACTACAACATAGTCAACTTTTAGCCTGATCTAAAAAAGTAATTTGTTTTGAGAGAAATAACAGTTTGACTCATATGCTTTTTTAATCTAAATATGTTACCAAATCTTAACAACAACGGTTAAATTTAAAAAAAAAACAATCTAAACACATTTGTTTGAAAGTCTTAAACTGGGTTAATATTTTTTAAGTTTTTTAGTTCAAAATTCACAATATACAAGCATGTTTTTGGTGAAAAGTAAAGTAATAGCTTAATAAGATAAGAGTTAAGTTAAGTTAAGATAAGTTAAGATAAGATTAAGATAAGTTAAGATAAGTTAAGATAAGTTAAGATTAAGTTAAAAAAAAACTATTAAATCGGTTGCATTAGCATTATCAATTGATTTTTCAAAGCAAGCGTGCACATTACCAAACAAAACTACATATATAATAGCGATGTTCCTACCCTTCAATCTCATGCTCCGTAGCTCCGGCCATTTAAAGCGGGGAGAGCTCCGGAGCACCGCTCCTTAAATGAACAATTTTAAGCTAATTTATGCTTAAACTACAATTAAGGTAACTTTATTCGCATTTTGACTATTTCTAATGTTGTAAATAGATTTGTTTAATTAAATAACAAAAACATTTTTACAAAATAATCTGTGGCATCACACCTTAATTATTTATAAATTTAGTGAACAAATGGGGCGGAGCTTTGGAGTTTGGGGGATCCGGGGGTTGCCCCGGAGCTCTGAAGCTCGGAGCTCCAGGGTACATTACTAATATATAATATTGTCGAAGGAAAAAATGTTGGTTTCAAACAACTTAATTGCTTAAAAATGTCTGTAAAAACTCAAGCGTAAATTTTTAAAGAAACAAAAGATATATCCATTTAATATCAAAGCCTTCTTTCTACCTACGTAATGGTATAACTTTCGAGAATCTTTAATATATTTTTATAGATAAATTTAGCTTTGATAATTTTGATTAAATACTCACTCCATAGAGCTTTGCAAACTGGGATTTATGTTTTGAGGGCGTTCAGGAATAACCTTATTCAAAAGTAATTTAGCAATCATAATTTTACTAAAATCTCGAAAATTAATAAGGTTATGTAATTATTACTGCCTATGATCTTTTGCAGTGATTGATTCTAACTGTGACAACAGACATAAATGACAGGTACGCTAAGCTGTTAATTGTTAGCAATGGTATTTTCGGTGCACGTTAAACTAGGGTAATGCATGTAATTTCGGCACTTTTTGGACATTTTTAAAACCGTTTTTTGGCTATAACTTTTTCAGCTTTGTTTGATCAAAAAGTTTTATATTACAAAGTTATGTATTTTCTTATTTTGAACACACTGATATGCATAATAATCAACATCTACGTAAATTTCGTTTTATAAGGGACGATATCAAAAATGGCCACTTTGGGAAATTCGTTTGGTGCATTAAATTTCGGCACTTTTTTCTTCACTTTTTTTCTTCTTTTTTCTTGTTTTTAGGTCAATATTAATTTTTAATGGCTTATTTGAAAGTTTGCTACATTTACTGCCATATTAGTTGTTTTTACTCTAATTAGTTTTTATCTAAGTGAAAAATTGAAAACTAAATTTAAAGTGCCGAAATTAAATTCATTTTCGAAAGTGCCGAAATTAAATGCACCTTTTGCCCATTTTCCTTCAAAAAGTTACTTATTATTATATTATTATAAGTTACTTATTATATACTTAATAGCCAACGAAAAAATTGGTAGATGATGTTATGACTGTCCTTTTTTCGCCCATTCATCTAGTTTCTAACGAGCTATCAATTACTTTTCAATTCAAATTTGGGACCAAGTTATGATTAGATATGTAATCAAAACTTGAAAAAGTGCCTAAATTAAATACATGACCCTATAATGAAAAAAATCACAACAACAGCGTTTAAAATTAGTAATGTTTCCCAACCCGAAGCTATGACTCCGGAGTGGCTCCAAATTTTTCCACTAATTTAAAACATAAAGAGTATAAGGCCAAAGAAGATTTTGTCAAAAAAATTTTGTAAATCAAAGTTTTTTTTTCAAAATTTAATAAAAATGTAAAAATAAATAAGAAATTTTGATAGAATATATGCCAATCGAATCAGATTTCTCCGGAGTACTGTTATTTTATTGATATTAATAAATAAATAATTTTATTTTCCGTTCAGACGCAAGTTTTTGTAAAACTACGTTCACTGTCATATGATTAGCGTGTTTTTAAATGCGGAGATGCGAGATTAAATGCGAGATTTAGACGGTCCAAACCGCAATTCTTCCGTTCGGGCTGGCCCAAACAGCAACTTCCATTATATTCCACTTTTTTATATTATTGTTTTAATAAAAAAAATTGTTTGCCGCGGTTCGGGACAATCCAAAACTTCGATCCGGCCTACTTACTACTACTCTGATCTAAATATTTAATTAATGATTAGTCGTTATGCTTTTCTGTTATGTATTAAAATATCAAAAAATAGAACGGAGCTTTGAAACTGAAGGTTTGCTTCTGGGGCGCTTCAGAGCTACGATATGGCGAAAATCATCAACGTAACCCAATAACAAACAATTATGTTCGAAATATTTGTAAATTTAGTTTTTAGAATGATTTCATTTATTTTTATATTAAAACTTTCGATAAAAATTTGTTTTTCGATGAAACCCATTTTTATTTTTTAAAACTAGCTTAGTGAAACAGCTTTTTAACTTAAGAATGCTATATTACATACGGTTAAAACATTTGACATTGTTTATAAACCAGTTTTAAAGCGAATCACAACCGTGGGTGAATGGTCAAGTGGTTAGGAACGATGAATACATCCCGGTTTCAAATCTAGTTAACGCCATTTTTAGTTTCGAATTTAAGTTGTTTTTTTTTAATTTTAAATATTTAAAATGTTCTTCAAATCAATTTGTATTGGTTTAAAATTTTAAATTCGACCTTTTTGTAAGAATATCCTCTGTTTTACAAAATTGTAATATACTAACATTAACAGAGCCCAAAACAAATCCAAGTCGTTTGATTTTACCCAAATGTTCGCATGGGAACGGGACACGAGGGTACTGGACACGAGGGTACTGGACACGAGGGTACTGGACACGAGGGTACTGGACACGAAGGTACTGGGCTTAAAAAAATTGCGTTCACCACAACCTCGCAGCAAAATCAATTCATTATGCAAGGGGGGACACGAGGGTACTGACAAGCAAAAAACATAACCTTCCCGCATAAAGCGGGATAAACTTATTGCATAACAATAGTTGTTTTACTTAGAAATTTTTAGTTTGTTTGACTGACTTAAAAAGGATAGGATTTTAAAAAAATATTGAGAATAAATAAAACAAAAATAATAATTTCATGTTTGACGTTTTTGTGTTATTTGTCTACATTTTCGTGCATTTTTTTAAAAATAATTCTAAAATGCTGAGAAGCTATGAGACGACTCGAAAAATAATAAACATTAAGGTTCCTGTTATTCTTTGATTGTGCTGTCAAAACATTTTTGTGGTTATTTTTCGTGGTGTGTGGAAAAAATGAATTCTTAATAATGCCTTCGGAAAAAATAACGGCGAAAATAATTGCAAATAATTCTGCTATTAATAACCTTGCAAAAACATTTTAGTAAAATATTTTCTAAAAAACAATTGCTTGCCTTTTTTAAAGTAAATTATTCAGTATTTTTTTAAAGCACACTATTATTAAAATATTATGATAAAGTTTAGCTTATTTTTTGGGTTTTGCTTAGGCTTAGGAAAATCAAGTTTACTGTGCAATGGTGTCCCAAAGATATGTTGCTGGAACATTTTTGTTACTCACGACTCTATACTTACATCTAAATGCAAAAATATCATACATTAAAAATCTAACAATTGTTAGTATTAGCAAGATTATATAACACAAGAGAATGTCCGACTGTACACTAAATTTTTGACCAAAATTTTGCGAGAAAAGTCGCACTTTCGAATTTGTGTGCGACTTTTCTCGCAAAAATCCGCCATTTTCTGCAAGTTTTCCCGCGCTGCGATTTTTTGCACAGTGTTAGTTTTCTCGCAGTGGGGACTGCGACTTCTTTCGCACTCTATGCTGCTTTATTCGCACTGCGATTATTTTCGCACTGCGAGCCTGGCCGCGCAACAAAAAAAATAAAAACAAAGCGAAGCGAAAATATTGTGTTTAAATGAGTAAAAGTCGTTTTTTTTACCTTAAGATGTTAAAACTTTTTAGTTTTAATAAAATAAAATCACTTTCGAACGTTTTAAAATTAAATAAAACAAGTTTCGAAGTGTTTTACTCCTTTGAAAATGACTACCAGCGTCTGTATTTTTTTTTTGTTGCGCGGCCAGGCTCGCAGTGCGAAAATAACCGCAGTGCGAATAAAGCAGCATAGAGTGCGAAAGAAATCGCAGTCCCCACTGCGAGAAAACTAACACTGTGTTAATAATCGCAGCGCGGAAAAACTAGCAGAAAATGGCGGATTTTTGCGAGAAAAGTCGCACACGAATTCAAAAGTGCGACTTTTCTCGCAAAATTTTGGTCAAAAATTTAGTGTACAGTCAGACATTCTCTTGTGTTATATATTCTTGGTATTAGTATCTGTTTTAGAAAAAAAACAGTAATTAATAAATTTCTTAGCGTTCTTTTTTCACTCATGATTGTTTAATATTAATTTTTTAGTTTTTTGCAAAGGCAGCGTTTCGAAGCTTCAGAGCTTTAAAGTAAGCTTCAATAATATTATTATTGTTTTTATTAAAAAGCCATAGAATAAATTGTGTGTGAAATGACTTTCAAAAATTTTGTTTAATTAGTACGATGTTTTTGAACAGTTTGCAATTTTTTTTGCATTAAATTGCATTATATTTAAGCAAGCAAAAATGTTATTTATAATTAAAAACAAACCGACTTATGTAACGTTTAATTGTCTACGCATTCAAACAAAGATTAAAATTTAGTTCAGCTCATTCAGTTTTAAAAATTTACATATTTGTGGCAAACGTATTTTTTCTTAGCTCAGTACCCTCGTGTCCAGTACCCTCGTGTCCAGTACCCTCGTGTCCTAATAATCGTTCGCATTAATGCAAAAATTTATTAATTAATAAAAGAATATTTTCTTAATATAAATTGTATTAAAATTTAGCTGAAAAATTACATTTTCAATTATTTATTAATAAATTATGTAACGCGATCTAAGAAAAACACAAGTTTTTCAAATAAAATGTATCCTATATGTCGCTATTTTTGTTTTTGTTCTAAATAATATAAACTCCTTCACTAATATAGATATAATTTTAAAGAATAAATTTATAGCTTCCATGTCTTTCACTTGTATATATTACGGCTTTTTTTATATAAAGGCAAAAAACAATATAAAATTCCGTCCGGATTTTTTTTATTATTTTTTTGTTTTAAGAAACTGAAGTCAATTTTTAATAGAAGAATTAGGATTTTAGTTGATTTTACGAACATTAGAATACTGCAGAGAATTTAAATATAATAAAAACTAATTGATTTTCTGTTTAAAATTGAAGAAATACGAAGATATTACATAAATTTTGCAAAAACTAAAAAAAAAACCCGGGCCTCTCGTAAGAAAACCCGGGCCTCTTATAAGAGGCTGACGAAAAAGTTCAAATCCTTATATCTCGCTCGATACTTTGAATTAACTCATGATTTAATATGAATCAAATAGATCTCATTCTCTTCTATCCATCTATATTTTCAGTTTTAAATCTACTCCAGTATTTGGCGAGATATTTGTCGTTTTCCTTACGAGAGGCTGGGAACGCGTTACGAGAGGCTGTTACGAGAGGCTAAGTTAACGCACCCCAACAATGCGGACGTTCCGGATATGAAAAGACAAGGACCACTAGCAGACTGGACGGAAAACTAATTTTCATTTATTTCACACAATGTGTCGATGCAGTTTTATTCAGCTTTCTTCGTGGAATATAATATAAAGATGCGGACTCACAGATTAAATTAAAATATATAATAAACGCCTAAATCTAACCGAACCGTACTTCTTAAAGGTGTGTGTGTAAACCAAACCGTACGACTTTTTGTAAACTTTTTGTTTTGCTTTAAAGTAATGCTTTTGCAACAATTACAGCGTGTATTTTACAGAGATCATCAATTTCGATACAAGTTTACTCTATTTACTCTTAGAAATTGTCTGGTTTTACAAAAAAAAACAGTATAATTTTTTATATATTTTTTTATATAATTTTATAATTTTTATAGAAAAGTAGATATTAAGGTGCATCGATATTGTTATATGATTTTTTTGTGTTTTTAAAGTAAAAACCAATATACACAAACTCTAATCTCGCCGGTATAAGTTTTTTAGTCTTTCTGACTATTTAGTTTCAAATTGCGCGTTCAAAACGTAAAAAATTTGGCTGTATTTCGCTTACTAAGTTTGGTTGTATTTTGCGTGCAACTGTTCTGCTATGTACAATTTTTTTTTGTTTGAAACGTGACAATTATCAGAAAAGGTTAAATTCAGTATGCAAAAATGCCAAATGCCTAAACTTTCAATTGAATTTTATAATTTCGGATCTGTATCTTAGTTTTTTATGTTCAATGTAGGTTATATGATATGTAAATGATCCATGATTAATTAATCGGTAAATATCTCGTGAGAAATAAAATGTATACGGTGTCGTTTAGTTTGCATGAGCATGGGTCGCGAGCAGCTGATTGGTCGATTAGCAGTATACGTTCTTTATTTTTTGCGCGGTTTTTCAACCAAACATTTATGTTGATTTAACCTTTGTGAAGAACTTTTTAGATCTCAATCTCAGTTATGGGAGATTCAAGGTTTAGAAATTTAAAAAAAATTGTGTAAATTGATCTCAAAATTTTTTGCATCTAAAGCTATTTGCTGTTTTTTTCTGCTAAAAATTGTAATTGCAGGAGAAGCGCAAGTATATTTTAACTTTCAATCCTTGAATCTTACATAAGTAAATAATATGTAGGCTGGTAAATAAATGCGTTCAAATACTATCAACTCCTGGTTAAAGCGAGAGCTATTTAGGACGAAGAAGAACCATGGCTACGGAACTTCTCCCCTATTGTTTAATGAATTATTATTATTCAATAAATCGGGCATAAAAATTTTGCTTTATATTCGGCCAAAAGTTAAAATTTTGGAGATTCACTTTGTTTTTTTGTTTTTTTTGTTTGTTTTTTTGAAATGTACAAAACAACACTTTTGTTGCAAACGACTTATTTGAAAACAAAGGTTGTTTAGTGCAGAGATGTAAGCAAGTTTAAATTCTCAGACATCCCATCAGAATTTTCGGCCAGGTCCAGGCCGACATGACAAATTTTTAGCTTAACATGCCCAAGCTGGCGTCCCATCGAAGCAAATTTACACCACTATAAAAAAGTTTTTATCCCTTAGCCCATCCAAGTCCGCTTACAATCTCGCTTTGCGGCACAGTGGCAGAACGTAAGTCTTACATACTAAAAGTTCTGTGTATCGAGTCCCGACTGAGACATACATTGTGATAATATTGATTGTTTGTTATAATATTGTTATTTGTAATATTTGGTTCTGAGGTTAGCGCCAAATAACATCGGCCTTGCGTATTTTGCTTTATGGAAAAAATAAAAAAAAACATTTTCATGTGTGGCCGTGGCACAATAGTGTCATGGTGCGATTTAGCCCAGCGGCCCCATTTCCACTATAATTAGACAACGTGAGTAAATTCTGGGATTCAGAGTTTGCTCCTTCTTCTTTTTCTATATTTTAACTCTCATGTCTTTAATATTTATCCTTTGATGATTTGTCAAAAATAAACTATTGGAAGGCAAAGAAAAATGTAAACCTTTTTTATTTTGATCTTTCATAATGATTTATTGATCAAAATATTGATTTTGAATCATTAAAAAGGAAAAACTTCTGAAGTTGAATTCAGCTTCTGGCTGGGAACTTTCACCCCGCAGCCCGAAACGTGCGGTACCCGGCGGATCTTTGAGCAATTCGCTGCTTAGTCTAACAATTATTTTACAAGCTCCGCCAATTTATATCACCTAAACGTTAAAAACCTAAAAAATAAGTTTTAAAATGCTCAGAAAACGAAATCTGAAAATGCATTACTTCACTTCAAAATAAGCACTGGAGCTTATTCTTTGTTTTTTTTTTGCCAGAGCACCAGGAATAGATATTTGTTGGTAAAGATCGCTGGTTGAAATATAAACATTGCTACACACCTCAGAATTTTTTTAGCTTTAAAATGTCATATAGTATTCGTGATCACGTCATATATGTTTTGCTCGGTGGGATAGGTTGTCGGAGGAGCAGCGGCAAAACAGGGCTTTAAAATGAAGGTGCGAATATGGCTAAAAGAATGCCGCGTGGGCGGGTTATTAGAAAGGCGGGGGCGCGTTGTTAGACATAAATGCGGGCGTCCCTTTATGCGCGCGGTGTCCTTTGATGCGCATGGGATTCCTTCCGTTTAGAACACTGAATTTTGACCAGGGTGCAAAACACCAAAATCAATTTTGTATGAAAATAACAATTTTATATTTGCACCGCTATTTTGCCTTTCTACGGCGGTTCACATCACAATATTCGTTGCTTAGCCAAGTCATATTCGTATTTGTCTGTAGCACCAATTACACAAAAAGAGAAATCTTAAATTAGAATCAAATGGACCTTATAAAAATCAATAAATAGAGATTTATCGGAATATTATATTTATTTGGAATATGGGAATAAATAAATATCAAAAAATATTAGTATATTTTTGTTTTGTAAGTAGTAAAATATTATGTTGGGTAAATGCATGTTCATGTCTAATTTTTAAAATAAAACCTAAGACGTTCTTCATTTGAATCATATATTTTTTATAATTACTTTTAATTCGATTTTGAAACGCTCACAATAATTAAATTTCGGCATTTTTAAAAAATAATGCGATTAGTAAATGAATCATGATAAATATTTTATTGGTTATCCTATTTTTTTGATTCACTTAATATTTTAATAGATTTCTCAACTAGTCAAATTAGTATAAGAATAATATAAATTCTTATAAGCGAAAAATATTTTACAAGCTCTTCAAAATATTTTATACAGTGGTTTACTTTATAATTTTGCATATACAACTCTTGATTATTTGCTGATTTATTTAAATTTGCCATATTCCAGATTTAATTTTGATTGTTCACATAATATTTAAGTAGTCTTTGGTTTTTTGTCCCGGTCCGGATTTGTCATGCAAAGTTAAAACATTTTTTGCACTGGCCCGGATTATTCTCGAGAGGCGCTCGAGAGGCTGGCTCGAGAGGCTAACTTTATTCACCTATGCATAGTTTAATTCTACTGTTTTCATCATTTCATTATTTCTTACGTATATAAAGTTAGGACACGGATTTCCGCGCACGAATTTTTAGCCTGTATATTTTCAGTCACGTGTACGTAAAAAACGGTTTTTACGCCTATCGCACATTGAAGCACAATATTGGTATATGGAAAAAAGATTATGAAATAAAGGACCTAACTCTTCGATATTCAAATACTTTATTGTTGTTTGTTATTAGGAAAACATTTCACCCTGGTCAAAATCCATTGTTCTAAACCGAAGGAATCCCCTGCGCATCAAAGGACACCGCGCGCATAAAGCGCCCCGCATTTATGTCTAATAACACGCCGCGCCTTTCTAATAACCCGCCGGCGCGGCATTTGTTTAGCCATATTCACACCTTTATTTTGAAGCCCTGTTTTGCCGCTGCTCCTCTGACAACCTATCCCACGGAGCAAAACATATATGACGTGATCACAAATACTATATGACATTTTAAAGCTAAAAAAATTTCAAGGTGTTACTTTTTTAAACTTTAAAAAGCTCAGCAATCCAATAAACTATCCAGAACAAAATTTGATTTTATATTGCAAATGTAAACTAATAAAAATAGAAAAGCTACTTAGTTTTACGAAATAATTTGGGTGTCCGGAAATTTTGTCTTCTACATCTCGTCTTTCAACATCTCGTCTTCTACATCTCGTCTTCGGAAAACTCGTCTTTTGGATGCTTTTTTGTAAACGTATTTTCGAAAATGCGAGTTTCCACCCCCCCCCCCAATGATAAAATTTTCTTCGATTTTTTGTTTTCTTGGGCTTAGGAAAAAAATAAGGTTTTTACTCTTCAGTTCAAAAAGCATCATTAAATACAAACTTACCATGATAAAGTTTTGCTTGATTTTTAGGTTTTGCTTAGGCTTAGGTTCTCAGTTTTTTAAATAAATCATTTAATAAAAGTTTATTATGATAAAAATTTTGCTTGATTTTTTGGGTTTTGCTTAGGCTTAGGAAAAAAAAGGTTTTCAATACATTGTTTTAGTCAAAAAATAGGAGAAACTTGTCTTTTGAAAAGTGCGTTTACAAAACCGCATCCAAAAGCCACGAGTTTTCCAAAGACGAAATGTAGAAGACGATATGTTGAAAGACGAGATGTAAAAGACAAAATTTCCGGACACCCAAATAAATTGGTAAATTAAACAAACAAGCACTTATCAATTACAACAAGTTATTGGGTGGATCACGCAGGCTTTGAAGAATTGTTTTAGACCTGAGTTAAATTACTGTGTTTTTTATAACATTGTTACCTTATGAATTTTAAAGCTTTTAGTGTTTTAATTTTTATGTTAAAAATCAATTCTCTTCGAAGAATTCAAAAATTTGAAAAGTTTAAAAATAAAATTTTAATATAATTTTAATAAATTTTAATTAAATTTAAAAATAAAATTTTAATAATAAAAATTTTAAAAAATTGAAAAATTTAAAATCACATTACAACATATGAACATTGCTGGCTTTTATTAGGATTTAAAATATCTTAATTTAATCTATATGCAAAACTTTAGCAAAATGTTAACTCAGCTTTTGCACCATTGTTTTTATTGAAATAAACTATTTTTGCATATTGTTTGAAGTAAATAGTAATACGCTGATAAATAAAACTTAAAATCACTAAAATATAAACGGTTTTTAGTTTCCAACGCCATCATCTATAGACAAGAATCAAATTCTAAAAATAAAAAAGCCTTTATAATTAAACAGTAAAACAAGAATAAACTGTAGTTTGTGTGTAAATTTTAGTAATTTTTAGAAAAAAACTTAAAATTAATTTTTTGGGGTAATTATGATTTTTTTTCTAATTAAGGAGGCGTACTTTCAGAAAATTTAACGCTTTAAATTTTCTCACCAGTTTCACCAATTGTTTTTTTACAATTTATCATTTTTATTTAATGTTTTAGTTTTATATAATAATTTTATTATTCAAAATCACTTTAAAAAATTACGTAATTTTTTCATACCAATATTGTGCCTTAATGTGCGATAGGCGTAAAAACCATGTTTTACCGTAGGCGCGACTGAAAATATA
>JASAMX010022222.1:0-29533 GCA_030248175.1 Microlaimidae sp. YZB2_3
CGTTCATTTGAAGAAAATCTGCAAAATGGGAAACCAGGTGGAGGAAGCGGCCTTTGCAGACCAGTCCCATGAGGCGATATTCACATCGTAGTGCGGGAAAAAGATCCAAATGGGAAACCAGGGTGGAGGAAGCGGCCTTTGAAAACCGAGTCATGAGGCAATATTCACATCGTAAGTGCGGGGGAAAAAGGAAGAATTTACCGTCAAAGAGGTTTTTTTGGGTTTTGTTCTTTTGGTTTCGTATTGGGCTGATTTAAGGTGAATGGGAATTCCCGAATGAGAACTTTGGAGGTGGAAGGAGGCGGCTTTCGAGGACGGAGTCACGAGGCCGAATTGTCATCTTGAATGGGCGGATTTGCATTTTTATTGCCTCCCACCAAAAAATGAAAAAGTGCCCTAAAATTATGACGCAATTTTTGACCTGACCTATGATGACGCCATCATCGCGAATTTTTGTTTTTTGCAATTTGCATGTTCTTTAAGCCATTTTAGACCTATTTTTGTAGGGTGGAATTTTAGAATCTATTTTTGAAACACGTTTAGTAACTGTACCGTCTGCTAGATCTTGTGAGCAGGTCCAGATATTGCTCACTAGTCACTATTACAGTGGGGTTTTTTTTAGCAGTTAAAAAAAAATGTGCAGAATTTCGTAAAGCCCAATTTTATACTTCAAGCTAATTGTTAATGTTTTTGGCCCTAAAATACTTATATTTTAGATTCTAAAAAGTTGGCAAAAATTTGCGAAGGAAAAACGAAGGAAGTTTACGAAATCCCGGATGCCCCTAATTTGGTCCTTTTAAGAGCCAAAGACAGAATAACCGCCTTTAATGCCGCAAGAACTCACGAAGTTGACGGAAAAGCCAGTCTTTCTAATGTTACTACGTCTTTGGTTTTTAAATTTCTCAATAGTGTTGGTATGAATAGAATATTTTGTTTGGTTTAAATTTTAAATAAAAATAAACTACATTATTTTTAAAATTTAACATAAAATTTGTTTCAATATTAAAATAATAATCCAATAAAACTATTTTAGTTTTAGTGGATTATTATTTTATCGAAACTTAGCCATTAGTAGCCCACGGTAAGTTTAAGTTAATATTTTAATTTAGCTTTTTTAAATGATTGAATTTTACCGTTCACTAGTTAAAATTTTTAAGCTAAAACGATCAAATATTAATAAACATGACGAGATATTTCTCTTTCTATCTCTCCCCCTATTTTGACTTACCCTAATTTACCGTAGGTGCTTTTTTATATTTACTACCAGGGTATCAGGCCCCTGATTTGATTTTGGCCTTAAAACCCCGGTAAATATCCCCCTAAGCTTGGATAGGTTAGACACCTATGAACCACTTATTGTAAGTTAAAATAATAACATACTATCAACGTCTCGTATATTTAACAAGTGCCTTTGGTTAAAAAATTGTTCACGATGCTACATCTAACCATAGGTGGGCAGCCTCTCGGATTTTTGGGGGGAGGGGGTGTATACCCGACCCTCAAATTTTTAGGGAGGGGGGTGTCTCGAAAAATTTTTGGGGTATACGCCAAATACCCCATTTTTAGCGTTTTTAGTACTGGGACCCCCAAATTTAAGGGGGGTGTCCGGGGTAGCCACAAATTTTACGGGGGTGTCCGCTATATTCTGGATTTTCGGGGGTATAACCCCTAACCCCCCTCTGCCCACCTATGCATCTAACTCTTATTAATTTAATCTGTTTTTTTTTTCTTAATTCTTAACTTAAACCATTTTAATGATGGGTGGGAAATAGCGTTTTTATTTGTATTTTAATATCTTAAAAGTTCTTTGGGGAACAGGAGCACCAGAATTCCGCCCCGAGATCCTCTGAGGGTTTTGAACTGAAAATTTTCAGTGGAGTCCAGCTTCAGGCCAGGAGATCTGTGTTTTGATCCTGCTGCCTTCTAGACACCCAATAGGCCAAAAAATTATGAATGTTACAAGTGAAAAATCCCATATTTAGCATTTTTAATAGTGCAACGCGCAACACTCCAACTTTTTAGTGAGAGATATGGACACTGAGTTTTTTTGAGGAATGTAGAACCCCCAAATCGTCTTATTTTACCAGGTACGCCTTTAGACTTAAAAACGGCTGGGTGCGTTTCTTATCTTCAAAACAATTTAATCACAAATAACCTTGAATTTTATATCTAAACAATTATAAGCAGACAGCCTCCCGAATTCGTTAGCCCCGAAACGGGGGTCAGCCTCGTTAGGGAGGGGGTCAGGCCGGAACGCTCTTGAGCTTTGGGGGGAGGGGCTTTGGATTTTTTCTGGTGAGAGGGTTTGAAATTTTGGCTCTAGAGGGGTGGACACCTCTGTCCTCCCGTATGCCTACTTCTGCAATGCAAGCAAGTTTGTAACAAAACATAGTAACAAAAATTTTATAAAGATGCTTTTTTACATGAAATTAATCTTAACTGTTTTTATATTTTAATAATTGTTTTAATTTAACTTTTTATTTTATTTTAAAAAATGTATATAAAATAAAATTTTTGAAATTATTTTGGTTATATTTGCTAAGTAATAAAATTACAAACTCATAAACCGCTACAAAGCTACAAAATTTTACAATAAAACAGCAGTTCTCATTTTTTCTGCTATCATGATTTGTGTTGGCCGGACGGCAGGTCGCACAAAGAAACAACGCGCGACGCTCTTCAACTATGGCTTTAAAAAAGGAGTTTAGTTAAATATTACTGTGGTTTGGGTAGTTCAGTGGCAGAGCGTTCCTATAACGAAGGAAAGGTCGCTGGTTCGAGCCCATCTCCACACCTTAATTTTTCAATTTAATAGTAAAAAAGTTGGTCTTAAAGCAAAATTTACAGGAAAATTTTAAAATTATTATTATTTTAAACGTTTAAACATTTTTTAGGTCTCAAAACACATTTTATAAAGCAGTACAGTGAAACTGAATTTTTGGCTGAAAGATGCGCTATGATTCCTTTGGAATGGATAACAAGACGATTGGCCACTGGTTCCTTTTTAAAAAGAAATCCTAAAGTTAATGAAGGATACAAGTTTACACCGCCTAAGCTAGAAATAACATACAAAGTATGATTAAATTTTTTGTAGTTTTTTTAATAAACAAATTTTCCTTACAAAGACTACATAAACAGTTCTTCTGACCATCTACTTGTTTGTTTTTGTCATGACAGACAAGACAAATAAGAAGGCACATTAAATTAAATGGAATTTTGTTTAGTTTTTTTAAACTTAAAGCTGGTTCATACTTATGACAAAACGTCCTTTGGACTTTTTGCTTTGGACGAAGTATAAATGCTACTTAAAATTTGTCCTTTGGACTTTGTCCAAAGGACAAAATACAAAGGGAAAAGTTCAAACGACAAGAAAGTATGAACACGTTGTCCATTGGACTTTGTCCTTTGGACAAAATCCAAAGGACGTTTTTACGCTGTATTTGTCCTTTGGACAAAGTCCAAAGGATTTTTTACTTTGGACTTTGTCCAAAAGACGTTTTGTCTTGTCATAAGTATGAACCAGCCTTTAACCGACTCAATTAAACCGCCGTCGACCATGCATAAAAACTCAGAAAGGTCCGGACATGTCCTGAGCGAAGTGCACGCGCTGGACGTCCTTAGCGGTTATTTAGTGGAGATCCACAAATATTGTTAATGTTTATTGAAACTGTTATATAAGTAAAATCTAGTGACTGGGGTAAGCAAGAAGGTCAAAGGCTACGCGGTGGTGCAATCGATTAGAACCTCCTTTTTACGGTAACTTAATTCCGGCTGGCATCTTCGTTCTCCCTCTGCGGTTTCAATTTCGGAATCTCCAAATTTCAAAGGACCATTTAGCCCATGTATTCACACTCCCTGTTTACCTACAGTGGTCAGTGCTAGTTTTATAAAACTTTTGGACTAGGTCCATTTTGGAATGCGACGGTTTTTTACTCAGACCGGTCTGCGCAAAGAATGGTCGCAGTCCATAGTGCACCGGGCCCAAACGTTTTATGAATAACACTTGCTAGCTTCCCTAATTATATGCTTATCATAGATGTCTGACTTACCCTATGCTTAGGGGGATATTTACCCGAGGTAAAGGTCAAAATCCGACTAGGGGATCATACCTTCGCCCCGGGGTTAAATCTCAAAAAGCGCCTAGGTGGGTACGGTATTTGGGTAGTTAAAAATAAGGGATACTTTAAAATCACTAAGAATATGTTTTAAAAATGCTGATAAAAAGAGTAAAAAAAGCCTTGTAAAGAAACATCACATTTTTGTCAAAAATGAGAATTTTAGAAGGGAGAGAGGTTGGTCACTCCTTAGGGCGAAACGCGAAGGGCCCTCCCCAAACCCTCACCCCCTGGGACACCTATGATGCTTACCCAAAGTTATTTGCGTTTTTAGAATGCATTTGTCTTAAGCATTTTAAATGCATCTCAATAGTACGTTAATTAAGGGTCTCTTTCCTCTGGCCTTGAAATTTTGGTCGCAAGCCCCTAGATAAAATTTGGTGTCTCTCCCATAGATGTTTTTGGGGCCCCTACCGCCCAATTTACAAGTATAATTTTTTATTCACTATCAAAAACACGGTTTTTTAGTAAAAACAGTGTTTAAATACAATTTTATGGCTCAAATAGGCTCTTTTAGTATATAAAATTCAATATTGAACCTAAAAACACTTAAAACTGATTTAACAACTGTAAAAAAATTGGACCCTCCCTGGACCCTCTTAATATGAAATCTTGCACCACGGGTCGACCCGCCTACCTAAAAAGTTAGAAGGGTCCGGACCCCCTGGACCCCCTCCCTGATGAATTTTGGCCTTCCACCGAAGGGTGGACCACCACCACTAGCGGACCTGACCAAAAATATCTATGATCTCCCATCCCTTAAATTTTCAAAATTTTCACCCTAACTCTCCCTGGGATTTAAAATCTGACTCCCGTTTCAGTTCCCCCCCCCTTTTAAAAAATTTAAATACTATTATTTAGTATTTTTATATCGTGTATTCTTTTAAAAACGTGAATTTTTCACCCAGGTCGACCAACGCCACCAAAAAGCCACTTAAGAGGTTATCTTTCTTTGTTCATGTTGTTTGTTTGTTTGTTTGTTTTTTGTTTTTTTTTTTTCAAATACTAGTCTATTATTTTTTCTTAATTTTTTTTAAGGACGACGAGCTAGGTGACCCAATTTGGTCCGAAGAAATGGTTATAGAATCTGGTTTGGTTTGCTCTGGAGTTGCCATAGGCAAGCGAGAAGTAAGCATTTCTGCACTTTATTCGTTTAATATTGCTTTTTTTCTTTAACTGTGTTTTTTTTTAAAATTTTAAATTAATGAAGAAAATTTGTAAACTAACTGTATCAATTTTTTTAGGTAGAACTAATGTCACGGGTGACGGTAGTGGTGTTTGAGATTTTGGAAAGGGCATGGGCACGACACGGCTGCACTCTTGTTGATATGAAAGTGGAATTCGGAGTTACCGTTGAAGGTACTAAAAACTTATTAATTAGTAATGGGAGCATTAGTTTTTTACTTGGGTACGATGACTAAAATAATGACATTGACATTATTGTGTATTTTCAATTGGTGAAATCATTGGTTTCATTCATTGTAAAATGGAATGAAAATTGTAAAGTAAATATCCAAGAATAACACAAAAACATCTTTCGGTTAACGTCTACTGCCTATTTTTTATTTATGATATTAATACAAAACGTTTTAGGAGATATTGTGCTGGCGGATGTGATTGATAGCGACAGCTGGCGGCTGTGGCCAAATGGAGATAAACGACTCCAAGTGGACAAGCAGTTCTACAGAGACTTGATCCAAGTCACTGCGGAAAATCTAAAGCAGCTCAAAAGTAATTTCAAATGGGTCCAGGACAAACTAGATGTAAGTAATTATTTGAATCGGTCCTTTGTTTGTTTGTTTTTTAATTTTTCTCAGCGCCTAAACCATTTAGGTTTTTGTTAATACTTTTCCTTTTAACGTGATATTATATTACTATTTTAAGTAGGTAGTGGTTAATTTTCAAAATATGGTAAAACTTCTACGATTTTCTCGCAAATTCTAAATTTTGATAAAAATTATCATGTTACAATCAAAGAAACTAAATCGCATATCTCAGTAGGAAAAACAAAACACTATAATTTACGCCGACTATTACATTAGAAGGAAAATATCCTCATAAATTTTTTTGGTTGTTCAGTACACCTTATTTTTATAAAATGAGGGTAATTTCACATATAAAAAATTTAAAAGTCAAAAAAGTACATCATATAAAATATAAGTTTCCGTACCTAAAAGTCTGTTATGTTATGTTATGTGTTTTACTGAAAAAAATTTTTATTCGTCTTTTTAAAATATATTCTTGTATTTTCATTTCTAGGCCTTTATAACTCCACCAATGGGCCGAGTAGTAGTTTTAATGGGTTCGGCGACTGATAAAGCTCACTGTGCAAAAATAAGGGACGAATGTCTGGCACTCGGCATTCCCACAGATCTTCGCGTCTCCTCCGCTCACAAAGGAACCAGCGAGACCATGAATGTCATCGCTGAATATGAAGGTAAATAAACATATTTATACATACGCATTTCAATGTTTTGTTCATTAATATTACATAATTTTTATATGTTTCCTTTTCCAATGGCACCAAAGGCTTCCTTGAAATAAAAAAAGTCTCTGAATCCCTTTTTGAAATTTTCCTAATACTTAAACTTAAACATCGCAAGTATTAGAAAAATTTTAACCCAAATGCTCCTGAGTTTTTTTTGTGAAAAAATGAGGCAGTCTACTAGCTGTAATTTAAACAATAAGAAGTTTTGGGCTTTAGGAAACTAATATGCACTAATATATTATAATCAATTTAACTAAATTAAATAAGTCCTTTTTAATAAGTCTTGTTTTTAAAATAGCAATCGTTGAAGTTAAATCCTTACAATCAACATAATGCGCACTCAAACACGTAGTAGAGTCAACTTCAACTGCTATTTTCCGGGCTTGAGAGGCGAGTTGTTGCTTGGGGGCTAGTCTTCTAAACACCTGCTAACAACAAAAAATATTTTAATATTTTGTGATAGTTTTATGACAATTTTAATTAATTTAATATATTTGTAGGGGTAAGTTTTTAATGCTGAAGTGTAAAGAAAATTAACTAAATATATTTTATATCGATGAGCTTTTTATTACCTACCAAAATAACTAATTCGTAGATCATAATATCCATTTTGAACAGACTACAGTTAATAATTATTTTGTTTGAGGCGATGGTGTGCCAACGGTGTTCATAGCAGTTGCGGGACGGAGCAATGGTTTGGGTCCCGTGACAAGTGGGAACACGTGCTTCCCAGTCATTAATTGCCCACCGCCGACCTCGGACGCCTTCGGTCCTGGTGACGTCTGGTCTTCTCTCAGACTCCCTTCGGGTATCTTATTTTTCAACCACTAATGTTTTAAAACAGTTGGGGAAGGAAAATAGGACTTTTTGGGTGGTAGTATTCGTGTAGTAATATAAATGTTAAGATCATTTAAAATTTAAGATCTTTTCTGCTAAATTATGCTAAATAATAAAATAATAATATCAAGATAAGACGTCATTATAACTTTCGTTCTCTATATGATCGAATTATTTTATTTATATGATTATTTATAGGCTTGGGATGTTCCACGGTACTTTCACCAGCTTCCGCTGCTCTGGCTGCTGCTAACTGCTTGTCACTTGTGGATCATATGGTTTGGTCCCGTCTACGGGTTAAGCTGCTTCTTAATCATATTAATTTGATGGTAATTTCTTTAAATTTATACTATTCATTTTATTTTTTATTTGGGTTTACTGTAATTTTAATTTGTATTTATTATTTTTGTTAACCAGAAAAAACTTTTTCTGAATAATATTTCTGGTATCTATGTCGTAATAACAAAATATGCATAAAATTAGAAAATCGTAAATAAATAAATATTAAAGTAATTTATGCCATTTAAAAAACATGCATTTAATACTAGTCAGTTAATACCAAAACTTGTTGTATTTACAGAAAGCAGATCGTAATATTCAGAAGGATAACGACGTGACTTCAAAGAGATTTTTGCATAATGTCATCAGTACTGAAGAAAGAAAGTTTAGTGTTAGACATATAGTCAACGGAAATTAGAAAAGCAATTAGAAATCAAAAATTTATTGGGTGTTTTGTTACTTGTTATCTTGTTATTTGGTAATGGTGCGATAATTTTACCCTTTTTATGTTTACTTTTGTATTTTGTAGTTTAAGAACTCGCATATTTTGAATTGTCGATCGAAAGTTTTAAAATGATAGTTAAATAAGCAATGACGTATATTTTCTAGTTTTGCTTCTTTTTGTTTCCTTTTTTTTTGATCTTTTAAACTAGATTGACATTCCAATACTGTCGCTTAAAAATGTGAAATAAAATAATATTATAATAATATTTTAAAATTGTAAGTATGGTTGTTACTTGTTGTTTTTTTAATTTTATAAATTTTGCAACACTGGAATACGAGTGTCAATTTGCTATATGGGTACAGTTGTAATTTGAAACCGGTGTTGTTAAGTGCTTTTTAAGCTATGTCAGGTTTTTTGCTATTTTTTATATTTTTGATCGTAGTTTATATGAAGTTAGTGCTGTTAGTTTGTTACTAATAAACTTAGTTTTTGATAAAATTAACTTAATTTAATTTCACACTGCATGTATTTCTTAAAGCGCGTTTGCAAACACAACTATTTCGTATAACGTATTATTTATTTTTAAAAAAATGTGTTTTTTATTAAAAATAATATAAAGTTTTTATACCTTTTTATTTGAAAGTTAATTTTTATTTTTGTTTAAATTTTGTTATAGCAAGTTTCGCAACTAAGTAATCCCTCGATAAATTTAACTGCTAAATCCAACCTAAGAAAAACCTAACCTAAATATAAGGAAAAACTGAGACATAGGCCGCAGCTGCTTAATGATAAACTTGAGGAATTAATTGTTATTATTAATTAATTTTCTCATCCTCATTACGAATATGTTATATAATTTTCGCGTTTGATGCGCTACATAATCAGTGATAGGCAGAACTTACCAGAGCCACGGATATACGTCTGATTTCTGATTACACATGGACCACATGCCCTTTCCTTTGTGCTATATGAATAAACTATAGTCTATACAAAAATGATGCGGGCTGGCGACAAAACTCTATCTTTGAAAGATCGTATCTTCATAACGCAAGGTATAATATTTATCAGAGCATAGCTTAGACTTTACAATTTTTTGAAAAAGTTAGAAAAAAAATGTTTTTCTGTGACGTCATCACTACGGTCGATATGGTGAAAAAACCTGGTCCCGAAAAACCTTTATTAGTACGAGATAAGAAATGCCGCTTGTTATGCTGTTAAAACTTACTTTTTCGAGTTTTTTTCTGAAAATTTGAGTGAAATCGGCTCCCTCAATTTTTTTTATGATGCGTTAAAAGCGCGCGGTTTTCGCCAAATTAATACACTGCAAAAAAGATAGTTTTTTTTTGCTTTCTGCTCGACGTGTGTACGATTTTGATCATATTGTTATATATTAAATGTCCGTTGTTTTTTATTCCTTACTTTTGGCCTTAAAATCTTTGTTTGGGGATGAGCCCCCAGGAGCTAGGGGGGGGGGGGCAAACACAAATGCCAAAAAAATTTTCAAAATTTTTTTTCAAAACCATCAAAAATGTAAAATTTATCACATATGACAAACTTTGATATATCGTTTGTGTAAAAAACTAATATTAAGCTTACAATTAGCTGTCAAAAATGACGAATTTAAAATTCCGTATGCTGGCAGCAGCAAATCTTTAAATTAAAAACTTTTCCGAAAAAATAAACCCTAAAAGTTCTTTTTTTTCGAATTTCCAGGTTATTTTGTTAGAAGAAGAAGAAAATATTTTCAAAGTGAAAATCCTACAAAATTGCCGAATATTGCAGCTAAAAAATGCTTTTTTTTAAGTGTTTTCTTACTTGCAAACATGTTTCTCTGTTTGTCAACACAAAAACAAATTTCTAATAACTATGTCTCCCAACTTTTGCCAATATCCAAATGTAATTTTTTGAAGTAATGCTATTTTTGGTCTAAAAACGTTTGAATCCGCGATCTGGTCTTAATTGCGTCATTTTAATTGCGGAAGAGCCAATAAAAATCATTAATTATGACGTAATGACAAAAATGCAAAAGCTACATTTTTTGCAATGTATTAATTTGGCGAAAAATCGCGAAAACCTCGCGCTTTTAACGCATCATAAAAAAATTTGAGGGAGCCAATTTCGCTTAAATTTTAAGAAAAAACTCGAAAAACTATGTTTTAACAGCATACCGAGCGGCGTTTCTTATCTCGCACTAAGAAAAAAGTTTGTTTTTTTTGGACCAGGTTTTTTTAACCGCATAGGCCGTAGAGATGACGCCATAGAAAATTTTTTTCTAACCTTTTCAAAACATCGCCAAAGGTCTGAGCTATGCTCCGATATATGCCCTGTACACATTCTACTCTCCGTTATGGAGATATACCTTTCAAAGTGCGAGTTTTGTCGCTAGTCCGCATCATTTTTGTATGGACTATAATATTCTTGCCAGTCTTCAAGATGTCACTTTTTACGCTGCATTGTTTTGTATTCAAAATATGTTATTCAAATGTATTTATAATAACACAAAATTAAGATTTATAAAACTTCTCAACAGATCAAAATAAAAATAACCATATAAAAATCAATAATACGATGAACATAACATATGTTCTCAAAAATATATGATACTAAAGTAGAATATTATTATCCAGTATTACATATTTTACAGTAATAATATCAAAAAATATAATAGAATAAACAACATAAAAAGATGTAGGGTTTGCAAGAGCTGGAAGGAGCTTTGATTTTTAAAACTTAGATCACCCCAGAGCTCCGCCCTGTTTTATGCCAATTCATTGAATTTTTAAAACGCCTAGATTTTTATAAGAATGAGAACTAAAACCCTTTGAACAGAAGCTAAAACGTAAAAATTAATTCTGAAAATAGTAATACATAGCGTAAAATTTATCCCGAGAGTATTACTTAAGATAATTTCGTCTCTCCGAAGCATAATATTTTTGTTAAAACATCACTACAACGAAATTTTGTTAAATAGAAGAATATAAATAAATTACCATCTATAAAATATACAATATCTCGAGTCTAATACTTTAAGCATATTCTTTCTTTAATCCAAATGTAATCGTATATTGTTCTAAAAACAGTACTTCAATAAATCAAATTGTTTTATTTCTTCTTTCCGTTACTGTAATAAGTATAACCATTGTTTTGGCTGTAACCAGAATTTGCATATGGATTATTAACGTATTGCCTGGGCATTTGATTGGGATATTGATTTCCGTTGTTGAATCTATTTCCTATGTTTTGATTGGGAAATTGATTTCCGTTACTGAACCGATTCCCTGTGTTACCGCCAAAAAATATGTTTCCACTTCTTTGACCTTAAAATTACTATTTTTGATTAGAAACAATGGGGTTAATAAAATGTTTTTTTTTCATAATATTTTTAGTTTTCGAACGTCATATCTTAGGTATACAAAATTATATATTTTAATAACGGTATTAATTAAAAAATTTAAATAAACGTATTGTATATTGAAACCAGTCTGTAATAAAAATTCAAGTGTATTGCATTTAAAGTTTACTTCGAAAAGTAAAAAAAAACGGAACAAAATACAATTGAAGAATAAATAACAAAATTTTGGATCGGCGATCCCGCTGCGAAATCAAATATCGTTATGAAATAAATAATTTTTACCGAAAAACTTAAGATTTAAAAAAAGTAGTAAAACAATTCTTAGTTAAATTCAATTTTTGCGCATTGTTTTAAGGTTTTTTTTCTATTGCCAAGGTTTTTCATATGCAAATTTGTTGAATTATTCAGAAACATAAAAAATTTTGTAATGAATATTAATTTGGTATATAACATATAAAACCACTAAAAAATTTTAAACAAAGGCATTTTATTATATGTCACATTTCAGGTTTCAAAAATGATACAATAAAAAGCATCAAATATAAAAGGCATTTTGTTTCTTGCTGGGATCGCCCACCTTAAATTTTGTTATGCTTGGTAGGTCCATATAATTGTTATTTTCTGCTTATTTTGACTGGGAACTGCTTTTTTTAGACACCGAAGAACTTCATTACTGTCAAGTTTATCCCGACTACAATAAAGATATTTTTTACAGAAAAATAAACCCCGAAGGAAAAAAAATTTGCTTTAAAAATTGATAATTTAAAACGGGTAATGATTGAGTATATCTCATGTTTCATATATTATTTATAGATATTTATTTTATTTAATTTTTGGTACTTAAGCTGCATTATAGTTTATTTTAGCAACTGATGATGGCATCTGTTTAAAGCCGAAACGTCTTATGGAATTAATAAAAAGTTTTAAACTCTTCGTTTTAACTGTTACAACAATAATTTAAAAGCTTATTTTTAAATACAGTTTGCTTTTTTATCTATTAAAAAAAGGTATTATCTTATTTGATGTTTAAAAACAAAATATACCCGTGAACATTTCGCAAAAAGAAGGAAGAGAATTAGGCATGCAGGACAGGACACATCCTTCCATGTATTTGCTCAGCCAGAGCCATCCATTTACCATACACATCAAATCCTGAGGGCTGGCGTCGCTGCAGTTCGTGGCCGATCGCATTCTATAACATTAATAAAGTTTTTAAGAAATTATGCACAAGTTTTATAAATAAAGGAACACAATTTGCCGAGGCAACGTCGCAGCAGGGAAAGAAGTCGCTGGGTAACCATAAGCTGTAGGTATGGCTTTTTGTATGTGGGATTTTACTTCAATGAAGGTTTACAAAAAAACTTCAACGAATTTCGAATGCGTGTGCTCTACAAATTTTAGAAAAAAATTGAGTCATATTTTCACTTAAAATTTTGACGTGAAAATTTTATGTTTCGTCGCGCCTTTCCCAAAACCAGTAGAAAAATAGTTTCAGATTACACGTAGGAAAAATGGTACAGCTTACGGGTGGACCAAGGAGAGGTGCACGGAAAAGGGTGTGAGGGCTTTTGTAACTACTAATGCAAAGATAAGTGCGCGTAATTGGATTGGTTTGACTTGACGAATAAAATTGGGGAAACAAACAATGAATCAAGATGATCAGGACAATGACTCGACTCAATGAAGATGCTCAAAACAGAAAATCAATCGAGAACAATTTCAGTAGTTACAATAATAATTATAACATGCCCTTTTTTTAAATCCTTTAACAAGGTTTTCCTTAGTCATATCATGCTGCACTGGCCCGTATTAGTAGTGAGTTCTAATATTGTGTAAGATGATATAAACATAAATTCTCATTTTATATTAGGAGATTGGGATTTTTACGCAAACAAACAAACAAACTTATATTTATATAGTATTATATATTTTTGATTAGACGGCGATGTCTGAAATCAAGTTTTACAGTAATTATTGGGAGACTGGATATGTTTTCATGTTAAATTCAAAGATGAGCAGGTTCGCAACGATATTTTTATGGAATATATTGTTTCATTAGAGCATCAAAATTTAACATACACAAGGTTGTGACATTCCACCGCTTTCGCTATTAGTCTGTCCTTGCTGGCTCTGAAAGCTTGCATCGCTTGATCTCTAATTGGCCTGTCACCTTCGCACCACATCATTCTAAAATAAAAGCTTTCCTATATGAAAATGTTACCATAATTTTCCCCATTTATATCAGCAATTAAATAATATAATTTTCGTTTGGATAATAATTTATACATATGATAATTTTGAAGTATTAATCAAAATATAAAAAATTACAAATATAAATATGAGAATATGAATTTGTATTGTGATACCTTTTTATTGTTTTGTACTGCTAAAATTTTTTAAGAAATATATACAATGTACGTTCACAAATATGTTTACAGCCTTAAAATATAAATTATATCACAAAATTATGTTTAAAAACCAGAATAGGATCTGTTTTTAGCCGCTATTTATTGTATTTTGTTATTTTGGTATTTTTTTTTTTCGTCTTGGTGGTATTTTTTTCCAACCCAACAGATTGTATTTTCAAGTTATTCAGGTATCAATACTTTATGTACAAATACAATAAAAAAATTAATTTTAAACACAATACATGACAAAAAGGAGGGAGACACCTTAAAAAAAGTTAACAAAGAGTTTTTTTTAAAATTAAATTTTTTTTTTGTCACGTTTCTATAACAGTATGGGCTGTGTGCGATCAGTAGCACACAGCTTTTTTAGTGTATGAAAAAAAAAAGATTGCAAAAAAAATTGCTCACAAGGCGAGACTAGACTTAGACTTCAGCACTGATATCTCCTTTTGGGGTTTTCTTTACAGTTCGTAAGGAATGGTGGAACCTGAGAGGCATTAGAGAATCCAACAGGGAAAAACTCAAAGGAAAACCAAACTCCGACAAATTCTGCATTCCCCGATTTTAGTAAAAAGGGTGACCCTTTTGTTTTTGTTGTTATTAACTGAGGCAGTTTTCCTTATTATTTTATATATTTCACACAGGTCATTAGTTCTTCTCACTCAAAATTCTCAAGTTCAAAAAGGCAAACTGTTATAGATACAATAAACAAAACAACACCACATCAATATAATATCTTGTTTTATATTTCTCTTTCTCATTAAATTACATCTTTTGTCAGATAAGGATTCCATTACCTTCCTATTCTAGCTGGGGAATATAGGATTTATAAGCACCATGACAAAAAAGAATATAAGGAACCTTTAATTTTTTTGTTTTATTCCGGAACTTTAATTAATACTTATATCAAAACAACAAGTATGTTAACAAACACATATTTGCTGAAAACTACTTTGGCTAAAAATATATAACATAAGAATAAAGGAAAATATAAGACTTAATACATTGTTTAGACACATTTACTTCCTAACTAGGGCGCGGCGCGCCCTAGTTAGGGCCATCAATAGTCGGTTACGGCGCGTAATGGCCGTAATTAGAGTTCCTAGAAAAAAGTCACTTTATTAATCACTTGAAAATACTTTTTAAAATATTAGTTTTGAATAAAAATAAATAAATACACGATTAATATTTACAAAAATCATGATTTAATTCTTTTAAAATTCAAATAATTACGATTTTTGCACAAAAAATATAAAAAAACGGTTTTTTCTTGGATATTGTTTTCTAAGGGTCCAAATAGAGGCGCTCCCTAATTAGAACCATTTAAAACCCTAATTAGGTGCGATTGAGTTAAGGCAGTCATTTTTCTGGGAAATCTGGGAAATCAATAGAAGCGCCTTCAGGAAAAGAAGCTCACTATTCACTACAATAAACTCTGTTTCTTACTGCTTTATAAATTCACATATTTTTTTTATGTTATATATTTTGTTTGACTTCGAAGACAATGTAAGTCAATAGTTGCGAACACTTATTCAACACTTAACGAAATATTAAAGGACTGATATTCATGGGTGTTACTGTTAAATATAGGAAATAAAGTCAAAGTGCGGCTTTTATACTTATTCTTGAATTACTTATGGTCCATATAAAAAATGGTTAAAATTTAATAACGTGGAAACGAAAAGTTAAAAGATTTGCTTGCTTACTCGTCAACTTCTTCCAGCATTTCTCCGGTAGCGCTGTTGATCAGTCCGGCCAAAGTCATGCTCTCCATCATTTTGCGTTCAATTTCCTGCGGCGGGATCCCCATCATAATCAACATTTCTACTTCTTTTCCTTTTTTCCCTTCCTTTCCCTTTTTTTCCTTCTTCATCATTTCAGATAAAATATCCTAAAAATATTTCTGATTTTAAATCTTTTCTTGGAATTAATTCTTCACTATATCGATTTTTGTTCTTTATTTACATTAAAAACACAATCAATTGTATCAAATATGCAAAGATTAAACTTTTTACAGATGACGCTGAGAAGTCTATCTACCATATAGTTTATATATATATATATAGTTTTTACAGATGAATGTATACCAAATTTTAATTCAAAAATTTAATAAAAGTAAATATTAAAAAATAAAAACATTGGATAAAGCTTATAGTAAATAAGCAAAATGTACAAGGTTTCTTAAACATCCTTTTACTGCCAAAATAAGGAGAGTCAATATAGTTGTAAACGCACTTCTCTAAACGTTTATAAGATCCTTGATTATTAAATCCCTAAGTAATCCTGCAAGATTGGTTCACTAATAAGCTTTATTTATCTATTTTTTTCGTTATTTCAATGTTTAATCGCAACTATTGGCTCCCGTTATGTGTTGGTGATCATTGTCAATCCATTATTATCGCAAAATAGTTTTGAAATTATTGTAACACAATTTTTTTTGAAAACGCTGCCAAATTTTGCTAACATTTAGAAGTTTTAACTGAATTTTTTTTGTTTCCTTCCAGGTGCTTGCGTTGGTTTCTTTTACTATTTAAGAACCGAGTTGCATGAAACCACACGTATGTATGGGGGCCTAAATTTATTAGACCAAGTTCAAAAAAGTTATATGCCAATTGCAAAGCACAAAAAAATTTCTATTTCAAAATTAACTAAGCTTTCTAAAATATAATTGCCAACGGTTGTGTTCTTTCTTTGTAAATGTTTACAAAATTATTCACATGAACAAATTTTATCTAAATACTACCAAATTTTAAATATTAAGCACAATTAAACTATACTCGTTTTAAATTTGGTAGAACCTTGTCCTAGCTGTAAGCAATAAGAACTTATTTTGTGAATTCCAGAATCTATATTGCCGAACGTATAGTATTAATGTTTTACAAATTTATTAACTTTAGTAAAATTAAAAACCGTTCAATAAATATGAAATAAACTAAAACTTGTTACAAAAATGTGTACGTGCATTTCAAAGTACACGATGGTCAATACACTACTGTGACGACCCAAATTAGAAGAGAAAATAACAATCGTTGAAAAATTTAGATACTCAAATTTATTTAAAAATTTGGCCGACACAGGAATTAAACTCGTAACCTCTAAAGTCGATTCTGGCGTGCTATCCATTACACCATAGGCCGGACACAGGCATGGGAAAGATATTCGCCTTTTATTAACGCTTGTACTTTGAGTTTTCACGAAAGGGACACATACGCCGTGTGTGTCACACTACTATTTGATCGGAAGTTTTTCAAAGCTTAAGATTTCCACAGAGTTATGACACTATAATGATCAGCTAACGAGCGCCTGAAAAAAATTGATTTTCAATGAACGTTGAGAGAGATCTCCAATTTTCATATCCTTCCACTTTTAGTTCCCCAAAGCAAAACATATAGCCGTATATTACGAACAGTACTAACTGTTTGAGATTCCCTAATTCCAACGTGTAATACAAAGCACAATAGCGCAATAAAATTTAAAAAAAAAATAATAAAACTGACAGCTTAACCGGTACTCTACATGCCCCTGTGCTATGCGTTCTAGAACTGTTCGGAACAGTTCTAGAACTGTTCGGAACAGTTCTAGAACCTGTTCCGAACAGTTCTAGAACAGTTCTAGGACTGATTTGCAGTTCTCAAAATCAAAAAATAAATAAAACTCCGCAAATGATATTTAAACACATAAAACAACGGAAATACACAATAAAATCACGTGATAAGTGTTGGAAAATGTTTTGGTGACTTTTATAATGCACCAAAGTACAACTTCGGCATTTTCAAATGCCGAATTTCTCACAAATTTGGGCAAACTGGAAAGTACACCGACACTGTTCTGAACAGTTCTGAACAGTTCGACACTGTTCTGAACAGTTCTGAACAGTTCGACACTGTTCTGAACAGTTCTGACACTGTTCTGAACAGAACTGTTCCGAACAGTTCTAAAACTGTTCGGAACAGTTCTAGAACCTGTTCCGAACAGTTCTAGAACTGGACCGGTTGAGTACGGGTTAAATTATTGTGCACGCGTCATGGACGCATTATACAAAATCAAAGTTAAAAAGTTTTTTTTAAAAAATATTATTTTTATGAGTATCAAAAAGTCACCCTGTTTCTAAATTCGCATCGCCTCTGCTGCTGATTACCGAACGCGGTAAACCTGCCAGGGAAGCAGCACTCCATAAGTCCAGTGTAGTCCAGGTCGTTCTGTTGTTGAAAGTTAGTAATCGGCTGTGTGCATTGCTGAATTGAACTGACATACCCTTGCGTACATTGACTAAAAAATTCTCTTTTTTTGTTTTTCTTCAATTTAACTGCTGTATAACTTATTAGATAAATATTAGCAAGAATATATAACACAAGCGAATGTCCGACTGTACACTAAATTTTTGACCAAAATTTTGCGAGAAAAGTCGCACTTTCGAATTTGTGTGCGACTTTTCTCGCAAAAATCCGCCATTTTCTGCAAGTTTTCCCGCGCTGCGATTTTTTACACAGTGTTAGTTTTCTCGCAGTGGGGACTGCGACTTCTTTCGCACTCTATGCTGCTTTATTCGCACTGCCATTATTATCGCACTGCGAGTCTGGCCGCACAACAAAAAAAATAAAAACAAAGCAGAGCGAAAATTTTGTGTTTAAATGAGTAAAAGTCGTTTTTTTTTACCTTAAGATGTTAAAACTTTTTAGTTTTAATAAAATAAAGTAACTTTCCAACGTTTTAAAATTAAATAAAACAAGTTTCGAAGTGTTTTACTCCATTGAAAATGACTACCAGCGCCTGTATTTTTTTGTTGCGCGGCCAGACTCGCAGTGCGAAAATAATCGCAGTGCGAATAAAGCAGCATAGAGTGCGAAAGAAGTCGCAGTCCCCACTGCGAGAAAACTAACACTGTGTTAAAAATCGCAGCGCGGAAAAACTAGCAGAAAATGGCGGATTTTTGCGAGAAAAGTCGCACTCGAATTCAAAAGTGCGACTTTTCTCGCAAAATTTTGGTCAAAAATTTAGTGTACAGTCGGACATTCTCTTGTGTTATATATTCTTGATATTAGCAATGAATCCGAGCAATTTTAGAAGGATTTTGATGCTTAATTTCAGAATGCAATGCTGTCGGTTTAAGTTCAAAATTTATTTTAATTCCAACCAATGAATGATAAATGGCGTCATTAGCATCATTTTTCCTTAGAAAATGAAATCTAAAAAATGGTTTGCTATTATTTTTGTCTGTGCTCTATTTAAAAAACCGGCTGGTTAACAATAAGACAGTTAACAAATATTTTAATTTTTAAAACCTCTTAAAAATAAACCATTTTGTCTTTCCAAATTTTTGTATTTCCAAATTCGAAAAGTACATGCTTTTTTCAGTATAAAACACAGTTTGTTATTTTAAACTAAGGTTATCTCAATGATTTACTTATCTTGGGCGACCAACTGCAGGTTTCGTAAAATTCGAAAATTACAAAATTGTCTTACTACCTGAATAACCATTTGAAATGTTATAAAAATTTTATCGTTCGAAAGCTTTATAAACGGGCCTTTAGAATTTAATTTTATTGATAAAAATCAATAACTTTCAAGAGATTAACAAATATTCCTATGCTAAAAATTAAAATTCCTGTGTTTTAACAGTTTATATCGCATTTTTCTTAAAATTTATTTTAAAATAACATATTCTTTACAAAAAATCAAGAAAAACATCGGAAATTAAATATAATGTGTTACTCGTTAACAATTTTTTCGATGTCATAGTGCCGCAAAGTCAAATTTTTTAAAGTTAATAGCCCCTGAAAAAACTAACCAGAAATATGATATCTTATCTTAATAGAGTGAAATCGAAAAACGAAAAGAGTGTCAACTATCAATTTACCAGAATTTAATAAAAAAAACAAGCGAACCTGTCAAAACGATTTATCTCCTGCATGGCTTGAACTTTTAGATCGTAGAATTCTTTGTCGCATCTTTCTTTTTGCTGAAAAGCTTGCAATAACTGATTATAATCACAGGTACCGCTTCCAAAGGGTTGAAACTGAGCAGCAGTTAGCTAAAAAATGCGTGGATTTTATATTTTACTTTGGTGTAATTATCCAAAGAACTTTAACGATGTAAAACTTTTATTTAATCTTGTTTGTAAGTTATAATTTAAAAAACTTCCAGAAACATCCTATCTTATTTTTTACTTTGAAATTTTCGTTTTGCAGTGGCAGATTAGGAAATTTGGAATTAAAAAAAATTAGCTTTAAAAAAATCTAAATTCTTATATTCAAATTAAAATATTTTCAATCAGGTATATTTGGTTTGAAAATCAAACATTTTTAGTAATTAAAATAGAAGATTTTCCTTGACCTATGTATAATATGTTTTAAGATGTCTATAATACCGAAATCCAGCATGATATATTACTGTAACTAAATGGTGATGTGCGATTTTGTGGTAATTATCGTGCTGGATACCGGTGTCGCGGGATTTCTTTTCCCCCTTCTTTTCCCCCTTTAAAAACTATCCCGGTAAAAAGCCGGGATAGTTTCCCCCCGGAAAAACTATCTCGCTAAAACACTGGTTAATTCTTTCCCCACTCGGTGAATTCTTTTTCCCCGGAAAAACTATCTCAGTAAAAAACCGGGATATTCTTTCCCCCCTTTTTTATATTGTTGTTGGTTTGTTATAAATTTTACTTGATTTTAAGGTTTTGCCTGGGCTGCTTAAGGAAACTAAGGTTTAAAATGGTTAAGGTAGTTCATGGATTTTTTCTCAATAATTTTTATGAATTTATGAAAGTATCATGATAACCAAATAACTATTTTAGTTTTTGAAAAATGCGCAGAATTAGTATTATAAATTTTAAGCAAATTTTTGAAGGGGGGAAAGACTATAAAGGCTGGTTCATTTCATACTTATGTAAAAACGTCTTATGTATATGTTTGTCCTTTGGACAAAGTGCAAAGGACAAACACAGCGTATAAACGTATGTAAAAACGTCCTTTGAACAAAGGACGTTTTTACATAAGTATAAGTATGAACCAGCCTTAACGGTAAAAACTTTCCCCCTGGTTATAACACTAAAATAGAAAATTACAAACAAAATTAAAATGGTGAGTAAACATGTTTTACTGGAATTTATTAAACAAAAATTGGTATTTGAGCTAATAAAGGTACAGCTATTCAAATTATTTTTAAAAATTTGAAGTTTATATGATTTTAAAATTAAAAAGCATGGGGGAAAATCTATCCCGGTATATTCTTTGCCCGGGGGAACGAATTTTTTATTTATTTATTTTTTATTAATGATCAGATAACAGAATTAATATTATACTAAGCATAGTCTATGCATAGTTTAATTCTACTGTTTTCATCATTTCATTTTTTTCTTTTTTCTCTTTTTCTATTTTTTTTCTTTTTTTTCATCAACAACATCAATTCTGCGACTTAATTGCCGCCAATATGAAATACAATTCTAACAAAATATCAACGAACATAGCTATCTGATATGACTTTAAAGGCTCAAAAAGAGCGCTTATTTAAGTCAGTTTTAAAACTTTTCTTGAATGCATCCAAAGAATCGACAGTTACTTGAGATGGGAGTAGATTGTTCCAAGGTGTAACCACCCTATTTGCAAAAGAAAATTTCCTTGCATTAATTCGGCTGTCTTCTATGGCCAATTTAAAGGGATGACCACGGGTGGGCTGCAGGTTAAACTTAAAAAAATCATTGGCTTGCAAATTGTTTAAGCAATGTATAATTTTAAAGCACTCATATAAATCAATTTTGTCTCTTCGGTCTTTTAATCTTTCTAAACCTAGGTAATCCAGTCTTTGTTCATAACCAACAGGTAACAACTTGCATTTATAAAACAACCGTCTAGTGAAATTTTGTTGCACTTTTTCCAAAATGTTTATATCTTTTTGTAAATAAGGGTTCCAAACTGCACTAGCATACTCCAGAATTGGTCTAACATAGGACTTATATGCTCTGAGAAGATTATTTCTAGAGTTTGAATTGAATGTTCTAAAAATTAGTGATATCACTCTCATAGCTTTTTTTGCTGTGATTTCACAGTGTTTAGAGAATTTCATATCATGGGATATATAAACACCTAGGTCACGCACCAATTCTGTAGTTGCAAGTACGTTATTACCAAGCTTATATTTACAAATTAACTCTTTGCTATGATTTCGAATATAAAGAACTTCACATTTATGATCTGATAATTGCAATTGCCAGTCTTGTGACCAGCTGTGTATTCTATCTAAATCTTTTTGAAGTCTTAAGGTTTGAATGTGGTAATCTTTAGATGAAGATTTTGCAAACAACTTTATATCATCTGCAAAGAGTCTAATTTGTGAGTACTTAACACAATCAACAATGTCATTAATATATATTAAAAATAAAAATGGACCCAAAACAGAACCCTGAGGAACTGAACTTTTTACAGGAAATGATTTGGATACTGAGTCATTAATTACAACTTTAATTTCCCGCCCAACTAAAAATTCTTTTATCCATTTTAAAAATTTACCAGAAACACCATATTTTTCTAGCTTATATAACAATTTTTGATGTGACACGGTGTCAAAAGCCTTGGCAAAATCCAAGTAAATGACATCAATTAGAAGTTTATCTTTTAGTGCCTGCGTCCACTCATTAAAAGTTTCCAACAGCTGTGTTATTGTAGAACTTTTTGCCTTAAAACCATGTTGAAACCTTGACAAAATGATATGGAAAAAGACAAGAAGTTCTTCTTTGACAAGCTGTTCCATTAGTTTACAAGAAAAAGATGTAAGTGAAATTGGACGATAATTTTCTTTTAGGCTTTTGGTGCCTTTTTTAAACAGTAAGTTTAATAAAGCTATTTTCCAATCAAGTGGTAATTCTCCAAAATCAAAAGACATCTGAAAGATTATTGCCAAAGATTCAGCAATAACTTTAGCCAAGCGTTTTAAAAAGTAAGCTGGAAAACAGTCAGGTGTTCGAGACAATTTGTTTGGGAGCTTTTTTAGGGCTTTAAATACCTTTTTTGTGGTAAATACCATGTTGTCCAACTTCCCAATATTTGGTGGATTAAAATTTGGCAAAGTATTATCATCATCAGTAAAAACAGAAGCAAAATAATTTCCAAAAAGTTCAACTTTTTCAAAGTCTTCAGTTACAAATGTCCCATCGTCTCTTTTAATTGGTGGGATAGTTTGTTTTGTTTTAATTTTACTATTAACAAATTTATAAAAATTGTTTAAACCCCCTGAATTTAAAATTTTTGTTTCTTTATTAGTGTTAAAATCTCTAACTTTATTTTTGTATACTTTGCAAATTTTTTTGTACTCTGATCTTGATTTTTCATCAATATTACGCTTATGCCAAAGTTTTTTCTTTTGATTTTGTAGTTTTCTTATATGTATTGGATATTGTACAATTTTTTTTGTTTGTAAATAATTTTTTTCCAGGGACATGTCTATTGATTCCTAACAACAAAATATGCGTGTTTGAAGTTATTTTATTTGATGACCAATCTACCCCTGGCAGATTGAAATCTCCAGTAAAAACAATGGTTCCTACAAAGTTTTCTGTTAAGTTCCTGATTAGCTTAAATATTAGATTGTCTTTTTTTCTAGTACTAGGTTCTCAATAAATACCAAGAATCTCATAGATACTTTTAGAAAAACAACCGCACATCTAGCAACTCCGCCATCAACCAACACTCAAAAAAAATCAATAGAACAAAAACAAAAAAAAATCAAAAAAACACAAGCAAAAAACAAACAAAACAAACACATAGATTGTCTTTTTTTTCTAGTACTAGGTTCTCTATATAATACCAATGAATCTCAGTTTAGATTACTTTTGTAGAAAAATGTCAACCGCTACGAGTGCTACTGCATTGTACTTTTCCGCCATTTCAACGTCAACTACTCTAAAATATATTCTCAATCAAAAAAACTGAAATAAAACAAAGAAAAAAAAATTTTCCTAAAAGAATAAAAAGATATGCACAGAAAAAAAAAGGGAAATTTTAAGGCTAAAGTAGACCAAAACTTTTAACAAAAGTTAAAACAAAAAAAAACCCAAAGGGGGCCCGGTCTGATTTGGGATATAAAGATGATTTATATGCGTATTTTACTTTAGATCGGTCAATCGATAATTGGAACTTGTACCAAAACCTATAAAATTGTTTTAAAAAACCTTTTTTTAAAAGCCTGGTTCAGATTTTGGATTTTGCTGTTATATATAGGCTTGATTTGACGGAGAATACGATAAAACAAGTTGAGCCGACCGTATAACAATTAATAATTTTAACAAATAATATTTCAATCTCAAATTTTTTAATTACAAAATGTAGACCATAATATAAAAAAAAGGGTCGTTTAACCTATTTTTACAGCCTTAAAAATACTCTATGAATAGAGCACGAAAATAGGAGGCGATTTTACCTCTGGCATATGTTTAGACAGAAGAGATGTGGTGTGGACCAGTCAAAGCAAAATATGTGGACAATCAGAAATTAGAATTTGGTTTATGCAGTTGCTCAATAAGTAAAAAAAAAAATTTAGACCATATGATTTAATTTTGATTATATTATTTTCAAGGCTGAAAATTGGCTATCAACAATTAATTAATTAATGATTATTAACTTGATTCCATGCATAAATATAATATTATACGATATGACTGTTTTAACAAAATCTTAAAGGTTTTCTAGCACTTATTATAAAAAAGTAGCAAGGTTGGTTGAAATCGAAATAAACCCAAATATGGTGAAATTAAGAAAAGAGCATTGATGTAATCTTCGCTTGCCAAAGATTGCTGTGAGTATGATTTTTTAAATTGACATTTCATCAAACTAAAAAAAAATGCAACAGTGCTGTGTGATTAGATCAATGTATAAACAAATCATTATCATATGATAGAAATTTTAATATAGTGAGCAGCTGCCCAAACCAAATGCGAATTTCCTATAGTCCACATAATGTTCATCACAGCCTAGTCCACATCTTTTCTGTCTAAACATACGCCCAGGGAAAAATCGCCCCTTTTTTCTGCTCTATTCTTAGTGCATTTTTCAAGGCTAGTATAATTATAATCGTAGAGACTGCAGTCAGGCGTTGTTATTTTATTTTTACGAAAAAAAAAACATTTCTATGATATTCGCCGATTAACTGTGACTTTTTCCATGTAAATTAACAGTACGAAACCTTGCCAACGCTGGCTTGGTAAGATTTAAAGATGCTGAATACAGTTACAGAAACTTTAAAAGGTTCGGCTCATTCAAACGTCAAAATTAACCATTTTTTAACGATTAAAGAATATACTTTAGAAATTGAAGGAATTAAAAATAAATCAAGATGGAATAAAAACTAAAAGTTTTTTGTACATTTAATTGAAACGCGTTGACCTTAATTCATATTTATTATGTAATATTGGACAAAAATAAAAATTGGAAAAAAAAATAAAACGAAAAAACTTTCATTAGTATTCAAAACTTCCGACCGGATCCATTCGGACTGGGTCCTTTTGTTTTAGCAGGAAAACTAAATCGAGTCCCATAGTTTTACATCGACTAAAAATTATGAAAAATGTATTTTTAAAACAAAAAAGTATAAACTGTTTGTATTATACCTAATACAAGATTTTGAAAAAAATTTAATGAAAACAAATTAATGAAAGCGTGCGATGACAATATTAAGTACTAGACTCGGTTCAAAAAGTGGATCCAATACAATTTTCGGACCAAAGCAGACGAACCCAATCCAAATGAATTCGGTCCTAGGTTTTGTGAATACCGTGTATAATTGTAAATAGGTTAAAACTAACAGCGCCAATATAAACTAAAAGTAACACCGCCAATATAAACTAAAAGAAGCTGCTAAATTTAACAAACAGATGTAGAAGGTGTGAAAAATTGATCAAATAGTACATAGTATTGTAATTATTAATAGAAAAATCGCATAGTAAGAGTTTTCAGTTCCAATTTGAAGAGTTCAAATTTAAAGCTAACACAGATTGTTTGTCATTTCTAGCATTTATAACCCAGCAGATCAAAATCAATTTTATTTCATTTTTCATCTATTTACTTTGCGAATACATTTAAATTTAATTTTATGTTTATAAACCAAATACAAAAGTTTAAAAATATTTTAAACTATTAATGCATATATGCTACTAACTTAAAAGGTAATACTTTACAATAAGCTATGACGTAATAATATCTTACTTGTAACGTAGTAAATAAACACCGCTGTGTGATACTTGTCATGCGCTTCTTTCGGGTGCTTTTTTTCCGCCTTGCGCACGGGTGCTTTTTTTCCGCCTTTGCCACGGGTGCTTTTTTTCCGCCACCCGGAATATGAAAGGGGATGCAAAGTTTAAAGGCGTGCTCATTCACCCATCATTGACAGCCGACCAAAGGGCAACTCATTCCAAACTACTTGACGCCCTTAAACTGCATAAATCAACCTACCCCAAGTCAAAAATATTTATTCAGTATGATAATTTGGGTGACCCCTATTTATGCGACACCTATGCTGAAAAATTTTTGTTGAGGAAAAACAATGGACTCTGCATAGGAGTTAGTGCGACCCACTAGCAACACAGTACTCAAAACACTATACTGTAATGCTAGAAGTATAAGGAACTCCTTAGCAGAGTTTAATGTTTTGACCTCTGGAAATGATGCAACTTATAATAATACTTTTTTGATTTTATATTGGTAACTGAAAGCTGGTTTTCACCAGAAATTAACAAAAATTTGCTTGATCCAATCAACTCTTATTACATTTTCAGATATGATAGACCAGGTAAAACAAACCACGGAGGTGTTGTAACGCTTATAAAAAAAGTACCATACTTCTGAAATTGAAATAAAGTTAAAATATCCTGAAATTGAGATTACAGCATGTGATGTAATATTTAAGGACTTAAATATCCGACTTATTTCTCTTTATAGACGTCCACAGACCTCTAGAACTGAAGATGCTCTAATTTTTGACTACTACTAAGTTCCCTTGTTTTTGATTTTAAAGGAACTGTAATACTTACAGGAGATTTCAATCTCCCAGGAATTAATTGGGGCAATATGAGTATAGTTTCTAATTATCAAAATGAATATAACTATTCTATTTTACTTTGTGAGTTAGGATTAAATCAGCTTGTACAATCGCCTACAAGAGGGGTTAACTTTTTGGATTTAATCCTTACCACTGATGTTGATATTTTTCGATCAGTAGAAACAGCCCCAAATTTTTTGAACTCTGACCACTCATCAATAACTTTTGAGTTTGAAGCCAATTCTAAATTTCCTATAACACATAAACAACCAACCATACTTGTTCCTAATTTTGAAAAAGCTGACTATGATTCCATGTTTCTACTTTATGCTTCTCATAATTGGGATGAACTTTTTAAAGACTGTAAAACTGTTGAAGAGCAATGGCAATATTTTAAATCAAAACTAATTGAAGGAATAAATTTACATGTTCAAACCAAAATTGTTAGTAAAAATAATAAAAGATCAAAGTATTCTGCAAAAATTATTAAACTTTGAAAAAAAAGTTAAAACTTTGGCATAAGCGAAAAGACAAAAATATTAAAGATAAGTATATGTAGAAGCAGTCAAAGAGCATAATGTTTTTTTGGAAGAACAAACACTTAATAGAGGTGATCTTGGAAGTTTCTACAAATTTGTTAACGAAAAAATTAAATCAAAAAGTTCTATTCCAGCTCTGGTTAAAAACAAGACCACTCTTGCAGTGGAAGATTCTGAAAAGGCTGAAATATTTGCTGAATATTTCAGTTCCATCTTCATTCATGATGATGGAAATCTTCCACCATTTGAGCCAAAAAATACAAACAAATTAACTACTATGAAATTTTCAACTAAAGATGTTTTAAAAGCTTTAAAAAAATTCCTAATAGGGTAGTGCATTTAATTTCGGCACTTTTTTGTTTTTCCAATGTAACTTTTCACTGTATGGCCCGATCTTCATGATTGATAGCTCATTTTAAAGCTTTTACAATACTGCGTTGCGTCAAAAAAGTTTCATTGTACGAAAATTGTTTTTTATTTAATTAAATCAGTTTTTAAAAAAAAATGGAAAATTGCCGAAATTAAATGTATGCATTTAATTTCGGCACTTTACAAACAATCGATTGTTTCTCAGTCAAAAAATCATCATTTTCAAAAATTTAAAAACCTATCATTATCTCCATACAGTTTTCTGTAATTTAAGTTTCTACTTGTTGTTCAACGTGTAACTGGCAAAAAAGTACAGCTAAAATGCCATATGGTATCAAAATGAGCAAAATTTGGGGAAAAAATGCATTTTAATTTCGGCACTTTTTAAAGGGACCCCCTTAATCGAGTTTAAGTGCAGTGTTATGATCCCTACACATTTCTTTGTTGTCTTTTAACTATTTACAACTACAATTTAACTCCCAAACACTTAATTTAACCCGTTTTTACCTACAGCAATTATGTGCCGAAATTACACTATTTTATTTTATAACGATTGCTCACTACAGACGCAACGTAGAACCACGAGGACTAAAAATTTAGAAAATAGACTAAATTTTACTAGGACAGTTTATTTTTTAAACCAATTTATTGCGTAATCATGAAATGCCCATGTTCTAAAAACAAATAACAATTTTTATTTTTTATAAATCACATAATTTCACATGAAACTATCATAACATAACTAATAAAAACTCACGATAGTCATCTACTTAAAATTAGCTTTTATTTGAGCTTTCAAATGTCGTATTCCGTCCAGGATTACCAAAGATATAGTCTAAAATCAAAAATGCCCAATTTGGAAAAGTGCCGAAATTAAATGAACTACCCTAAGCTATCCAAAACGCCTGACTGTATTCCTGCATATTTTTTGAAGCGCTTGGCAAAAGTTCTTGCTGAACCACTAGCCAAAGTTTTTAACACATCTTTTGAAACTGGAAAACTTCCAAGTGATTGGCTATTAGCCTTGGTTATTCCTATTTAAAAAAAAACTTAAAAACAGAAAAGAAAACTATTGTCCAATTTCTTTAACCTCTAATTGTTGCAAGACAATGGAGCGTTTTGTTCGTGACAAACTTTTCTCCTTTTTCCATAACATATTGTCTAGGTTTAAACATGATTTTAAGGATAAAAATTCAACTGTTACGCAACTAATTGAAGCAATAAACAATTGGACCTTAGCTTTGAAAAACAAAAAATTTATAGATGTGGTTTATTTGGATGTTGCCAAAGCTTTCGACACAGTTTCTCATGAAAAACTTTTGTACAAATTGGAAAATTATGGAGTCACAGGAAAATTTCTTAATTGGATCAAGGCGTTTTTATCCAATCGTTCTTTAAAAGTAGTCGTTAACAACTCCACTTCTTCATCTTACAAAGTAACCAGTTCTGTTCCACAAGGCTCAGTACTGGGACCACTTTTATTTTTGATTTACATCAATGACATTTTTAGTTGTGTTAAAAACTCCAAAAATAAACTATTCGCAAATGATGCAAAGATTTTTACAGAATTTTCACCAAATAATAAAGAGAATAAGTATCTTCAGGTTTTAAATATGCAAAAAGATCTTTAAAATGTGGTAGAGTGGGCAAAAATGGGCTGCTAAATCTGGCTGATGAT